>UFQX01000071.1:620781-723425 GCA_900497675.1 Arapaima gigas
CCCCCCCCCCCCCCCCAAAAGGACCTTACGGCATAAAACAGCACACGGCATTTTTCCTTGTCCCATGTATTTCACATCCAATGGCTACTGAGGACTGTTGATAACGTAGCGTTTAAGGCTGTTGCCTTGCAGTCTGAAGGTACCTGGATCAAATCCCTGCTTCTGTTGTAGTGCCCTTGAGTAAGGTACTTATGCCATAATGATACAGTAAAAATTATTCTGCTGTACAAATAGATAAATTGAGTAAATCATTGCGTCACTATGTCACTGGCACAATGGTATCAGGTTATAAGTAGAACATAAATTTTAGCCATTTTATGAAGTTATGCTGTGCAAAATGCTAAATGAGTATTAAATCCTAATATTAAATGTTTGAAATAGGTCTAAAAAGTTGTATAAATTTATTGTATATTTGATAGGTTACTGACCTGTGATAATCCCAGCAGTGATGTACAGCTCACCAATGGTGTTGGTGAAAGAACTGGCCACCATACCCAGACCACTCAGGACGCCACCCAGCATCACTGTCACCCGGCAACCATAGTGCTCCACCAACACACTGCAGAAAGGACCTGCCAACAGAGCACAGACATCAAATCTGAGGGCAGAGGTACAACACCAGATAGACTTAAAAGCTTGGATTAAGCTTGGTGGACACATTCCTGCAGACAGTTAAACTAAAAGTGTTATAAATTAACATACCTCACAGTTTTACACAAATATGTGAGAAAGTATTTTCATCATCAATCATCCTCTTTTACATGAATGAGTCAGATGCATATGCATGCAAACACTGATCAGATAAATCCTTAGAAAACACATAGTAATTTCAGCAGAAAATCACTTTAACACAAAAACAAATCCAAAGCACCACACCAGTGCTTACAGTGAAAATACGAGGATATTTGCAAGATGTTTTAGAAGTGTTCCATTATCTGACTTCCTCCAAATAGAGTGGAAAGCACTTCATCATAGCAATCTTAGTCAAAGTGTCACTATACTGATCACTATCTCTTTTCTGACTTCCTAATAAATATATGAGAAAAGCTTTCAGTGTGTCCAAAGAGTTCTATGGAAATCCACACCTAAGGAAAAAAAAATAACGGTGTGGATGGTTTCAATACTGGCAACAGAGGTGAAGTTGATTTTGGATATTTACATTTCAGAGGATAACCATTTATTTTGAATAAAGCCCCTCAGAAAAAATTCACTAAAAGACATTCTGATACTACCCTTCTGACATAAAACTTGCAATTCCATCAGTTACTCATGGAGGGCAGTTCTTAAAAATATCAACTTTAAAAAGTTGATCAAAAAGTTGCTGATTTATCACCCAGGTTGTCTCTTACTGTTGAACTCATGAAATCTCTTAGCCTAACTTGCACCAGGAAAAATATCCAACTGTATAAACAAATAAAGTAGCAAGAGTAGCTGGAAGGATCAGTTTAACAGCCAGATAAACAGCAATGAAGGGTGTTGTGAGAATTCAGCAAAACTTACCACCCAATGAAAAACAAAGCTGGAATCGTGGGTGACACACTAATGTTGCACCACAAGCGTCACTTGGTGTCATTTGAAGGACAATGTCTTGCACCTTCTAGCTTGTGACTTGGGTTTCCAGTTCATACAACTCACCCAGTCTGAGACAATAGGCTCAGTGGCCAACAGTCCTTTGCTGATAATGTCACTGTTTGCTGACTGAGCACTATTAACCACCTGCCACTGCCAACGGTTACATGAGTGATGTCCAGTGCTTGCTGACAATAACAATCAAAACAAACATGCCGGTTACAGGTTAACTTTGAGGAAGGACACTGGGGACATGTTGATTCATTCACATTATCTAAATCCTTTTGAAGCTGTAAATGCCAGTGCTGACAGCATGAGAACTATGTTATACCCCACCACTCCAGTAGATCCCCAGCAACTGTATCCAATATCCTTCATCATTAATCCTTGCCTTAGGCAACATTTTGATCTAAAGCCACTTCTACTCATTTATACACCTGTATGTCAGGCTATGCACCATTGGGGGAAGGATGCCACAGCAGAACTTCTACTAGGACTTCAAACTCCCAACATAAGCTCTTAGCACCTTGAGCACCAGGTAAGGTTATCAAATGTACATATAATGACATCAGTTAAGCAAATAAGAGGTGATGCAAAATGAAAAACAGAGCAAACATAGTAAAATTTATAATGAAAATCATGCGTGAAGGAAGTTAATTATGAACATTCATGGTCCATAAGAAATCTCTCAGTTAAACTGACTGTTGTCTCACACACCTCCAGCATGCAGCACTGCTGTCATTATGGAAGGCACCCAGGATGTCTTGCTGTTGCTACTGTGAAAGGCAGTCTGCAGGTCGGTGTAGAAGATGCCCAGGCAAGAAGGGAAGGCCAATGTCAAGGCCAGGACAAGGACAGTGGCCCCCAACACCACCCAGCCCCAACCCCCATCTGGAGCCTCAAACTGGGCATGACGTCTGCTCTGATCTGGCGCTGGTGTTGGGTCTTGCAGGTCATCTACCTCTTCCATGTAGCTGTCCAGGGCTCCCCCTACTCTATCTGCCATGCTCATCTCACAGCTCCCAGAGCTTGGCCTCAACCCCCGCAGTCCTGAAGGAGTCTTCAAGCTCCCTCACTCTCCAGTCAGTCTTCCACTGGTTGCCAATCCCATCTGAATGTCATTGGAAAAAGAAAGAAGTTAGGCAAGCCTCTCAAGGCCACCAACTCATCTCTGTTGGCACAGAGCACATCTGCTCCAATGAAACAAATTTATGTCAAGGGATTTTAAGAAACAAGATTTAAGCACTTTAGCAACAGAAACATTTCAACAGGTGGGTGTGTATAAGGTTTGTATCCAGTGCTAAACTGCCCCCCTCAGAAAGTCAAAATACACCACCTTTACTCAAAGAATACTCAAGTATCTTCAGGTACTTAAATTAAACAGACATAATTGTGAACCAAATATACATTGGTTAAAAAAAAAAACATTTTACATTTTCATTCAGTTTAACTCTTTCATAAATCTGAAGCATTGTGTGCACATGCACAAAATTTATTCAACTATTAACAGATCACTCAGATATAAATAATAAGCAGTCAAATTCTGTTGTTGTAATAAATATTATGGTTTACACCATTGGTTTCTGAATCTTTTTCCCCCATTTGATCTTTATTTTATTTGTCACACATACTGTGCACCCCATTACATTTATATGCCAACTCCTCAAAATTGACTTAAGCATAGGGCTCAACAACCCTCAAATCAAATTTGCCAAAACACCCCAATGGAAGCTTTGGCAACCCCCAAGTTGGGAAACCAGAGTTTATACAACATGTATAATCTAAAATAAGATGTTTATTTCAGTTATCATTTATTTAGTTACTAAGGTTTATCTCCAAATTTTAGCCTCTTCAATGTTCTTTTGACAAGGGATGTCCTTGCTGTATTGATCTACGCTCAGAGAACAACCTTTTGGAGCTGCAGGTGTCTTAAACCTGTTTAATGGTAAATTGCTTAAACAAGACGCCAATGTGCTACTAAAGTCACAGGTGTGATGAAGAACCTGTTCCGCACTTCAACTTGACATGTAGGAAATACTTCCCTGCACTACACCTTCTCTGGCTCCATACACTTCAAGATTTTGTGTGTTTTACCAGCTTCTTCTGACAATGCAACAAACTCTGGCGAGGTGGAAAAACACCACTAACACAAATAGGAGCAAGAGAAGTGAAAGAGGATGCTATAAAACCTCACGAACAAGAGGTACTTATCATATACCTTACTACTCTGGTATAAATTACCTTGCTAATAAATAGGTAAGTCCTTGTAAGTAGCTTAATATTGTAAGTTCCATTGGAGGATAGTATTACACACTTCCCATTATAGAGATACCATTTCATGGATATTCACTTTTCTGGATTTAAAGAATTTGCACTATTGCCTCCTGTATAGGCACTCCATCCCCAATTATCCAAAAATAAATCCAGTTTAAAACATCTCTGACCGCATGAAACAATCGAGCATCAGCTCAGATTAGTAACTTGTCCCAGAGGATGAACAGGCAATTGTGGACAGCAGCTGAGGTTGCCATATCAGTTTTTACATGAACATTGCATTATCTTCTCATGCACATATCGTTATTTTTACTGGTAAAGCATACAAACAGAAACAGTCTTGGTGACACTATAGTCTACTGTACAAAGAGTTTGACAATAATTTGTACACCAGTTTTCTGATATTTTATTTTGTAGGCAGGCAGAAGCACAAACAGAAGTTGTTCAGTACCACTACTACTCTAGGAGTGGGCATACTCCAAACACTACTACAGGTGGTGTCTGTACAGGAGGTGACAAACAGTGTGACAGCTAAAGATCTACCAAAATCTCTTGCACTTAAAGTCTATGTCCATCACTCCATACTACAAAAGATATTGAACATAAGTCATGTTGATGAACCACTGCTCTCCAATCACTGCTGTTCATTTCAGGGTTTCTAAAGACCACACCGATGTTCTGCAACACTACTGTAAACAATATTCTGTGGAAACAGGAGACAAGAGCTGAACATTCTGGTAAAAGTTTGGTAGTCTTGGGTTAGGAGCAACCAGAAAAAATAAATAAATTAAAAAAAACCAACTGCACACAAACACTAACCTCATCGCAGTTGTGAAACAGGGTGGAGGGAGCATTATGGCTTGGGCCTGTGTTACTGTTGCAGTGTCTGGATTACATGCAGTCATCGAGGGGGAAAAAGATTTAAATTCTCAGGAAATTCTATAGGCTGAAAAGAAGTTGGGTGAAGCAGCATCACAATAACTGCAAACACTGGAGTAAATGGAAAACTGAGTGATTCACAAAGAAGAAATTCTGCAGTTAAACTCTCAACCACTGTGCCAGTCTGATCACCAGCAACCAGTTAATGTTCCCACTGGTGAAGGACATTCTACCTGTTCCTAAAACTACTATATCACATTACCAAATCTGTGGGCAACTTTTCCAGAACAGGCTACCTCATGCCCAAACCTCAATGTCATCTCATTGATCAGAAACTCCCATAACAATGACCCTCTTTCTTGGAGGTTCAGACAATTCTTCCATCCTTGACTTTAAATATTTATAGTTTGTTCAATAAAGATAAGACACTGTATCTTTATACAGACTACAGAGGAATTGGGCTGGGAACCACAAGACTTCAAATTGCAAGGCACCAGCTCTAATCACTATTTTCCCTCTAAAGGCATTATTATTGCGAGAACTTTACCTACCTTTATGGTACGAAAATACAGCAACCCTTACACTGATTTAGAGGTGCACTAAACGTAAGACGGTAATGTCCACACCGAGGACGAGGGTCGATGCAGGACGTTCAGCCAGTCCTCAGCTACCTCTGCCCATCACCTAGTTCAATGTTCATTTCTCAAAAAGCCCATATTTTAGTGTTTCTTTCATAACTGTGTGCAAATTCGCTTTCACGTGAGCACCAGAGGACCGTCAACACACCGACAGAGAAGTTCTGCATATAAAATATAGCGATTCCAAAGGAAGTCGTTTAAAACACCGTTAACAACAGCAATAAATTAGCAGGGGAAACGTTAAAAAGAAAATGTTTTAAATACCATATAAAATCACAAGACAAAAGCAGGCGAATGCAGGGAAACGCACGAAATTCAGCCAAGACACATTTTTAGAGCTAATGTAATAAACCTGAAGGGACAAAGCCACCGACATGTCGCTTATTTTAAACGTTGCCTAAATATGGTTAAGTAATATCCTGTCCACATGTCGTTTGCAATATATGCGTGTCGTTTCTATTAAGTTTCTGAATAAGTTGTTGTTAAGAGAAAATTGTGGCTAATTCGCCCTTTGGGACCGTTTCGGTACGACTTCGCGCAGCCAAACAGCCCGACGGACACGCCCCACGGTCTGCCTGTCCAGCTGTCCACCGGAGCGGCCCCGGCAGGAGATCCAGACCCCGGCAGCTGCTCACCTTCATCGGGCCGGATCGCAGGGACCCTCCGCGTGGCGAGTCCACGTCCGTGCAGCAGCACGCACTCAGAGTCGGGTTCCTCTGTGGGAGGAGACGTGACGTCGGTCGCGGGATGGTTGTCGAGAAGGAGTTGGAACACACAGGCACACGCACATACACTCCTGCACCCTCCTCTGGTCGGTGAGATTCTGGTTTATTTCTAAGGAGGATTGAAGCTACTGAGGGTCCCCCATGAGGGTCGTCAAAGCTCTCTAAGAGCGACGTTTGTACAGAATAAAACACATAATCGATGTCATAATAACAATTACTAATTTTATAACGACCCGCGTCAGTGGTGCTATTAATAAAAGGCGCCGAAGGCAGAGTTGTGGAAACACGAAGTTACTCTCGGAATAACGAACAGCAGCAGGGAGGGAGGGGGAAGGGAGGGGGAAACCCGAAACCCCCAACCCCCTGACATAGCTTCAACGTCATTGCCGAGCCCTGGACTTCCCATCACGGTTGGATACATCAACTATTTACACAGCAAAGTATGATGGGAGCCACAATTCCACCTGGTGTTACGTTGTTGTTGTTTTTGTTGTTTATAAATGTAGTTTTTACATGAGTGGTTTTCAGGGAAACTGTTATTGTATTGTTCAAATGTTGAAATTTTAATGTTTATACATTATTTTCCAAATAGGTACAGTTTATAATGTTTACTGGATGTCAGGTATAAGCCTTGTTTTCAAGATTATGAAGCATTATAGACATTTTTAAAACCAATTATTTAATAATTGTCATTTGTAAATTTAAATGAGGTTTTCTGATTCCTTTTTTTGTTGGACTGTGTGTGACTTTTTTTGTTTATTTTTAAAAGCTGCGTGTGGGTTATGATTATGGGTGTGTTATGGCCAAGAGGGATTTGAGATGTCTTTTGAATGTGATTTTGGGAATACGGGGTTCATTGGTTTTGTGGATCTGTTCTGAAATTTGTGTTTATAACTTCATTTAATTGAATAAAATTTGTCAAAAATGGGCTGTCGGCTAAAAGAGTTGCAGTTCGCAGATCCACCATTCTCTACCACTGTCACAAACCATTGTGTACAAAATTAGTTTTTATGTACTTTTCTACTGCATTCATATATTTGAAATATATTTGTCCTATACTTGCAATTGCATTCATCAGAGACTGGTGATAACTATAGAGGCTAA
The DNA here is from genome assembly GCA_900497675.1 of Arapaima gigas. Lineage (NCBI taxonomy): Eukaryota > Metazoa > Chordata > Actinopteri > Osteoglossiformes > Osteoglossidae > Arapaima > Arapaima gigas. Next base: position 627,971 of record UFQX01000071.1, read on the forward strand.
TTAATAGAAAAGTCAAAAATATCTGCTGGAAACCTGCAGACCTGCATTTTACTTCCTTGTTTTATACCACCATATGACAACAATTTCATTCCATACATTGTCAAAGGAAATATATTGCACTTTCAGCAGGTTTTAAAAAGCAAAAGATCACATTTAGCACAAAAATACCTCTAAGTCAGAGGTAGAATACATCCTCAGGCTGTGCCTGCACATCATAAAATACGTATCTGGTGCTTGATCTACAGTGTTGTAGAATATCAAATAATGAGCCAGTATTTATCATGGTCACAGTCTGCAGTTTCTTCAGTGAAATTGCTTCTAAAGAATTTGACTTGTTTTTATTTTCTTTTAAATCTAAAATAATCAGGATCCTCAACAGGACAAACAGAAGGAAACTGGCTGACTCAACAACAACAAGAACCCTGAAACTGTGCACAACGTCCAATCTGTCATCATTCATTCTCACATTAATTGATGAAATATATTGATTTATCTGACTCCTTTTTGATGAGTTCCCATTTAAATACCTGGGTAATTTTTACAGCATCAGTTCAAGGTAAGTATTATCGTAGCAGAAACAGCATCTCAAAACCAGGGTGTCAAATATGCAACTGCAAGGTAAAGGCTCTAACAACAAGACCACCTGTTTTCTCTAATTTCATTTATTTTTCTTTTTTCATTTTCATTTCATTCACTCCAAAATTTGCATACAGGCACCCAGCGTCAGTTTTTCTGAATTTCCTCCAGCCACAGACTCACACATTGCTGTAAAGTGGCACACAGCAGGAACATTAAAAAAGATATGATACGATAATGCAAATAGTCTCAGTGGAGCTAATTGTATGTGGTGCTTGTATGACTTAAGTACTCTCTCATACAATAAATAGTTGTTAGGCAACAATCGTAAAATGCAAACTGCAATATGAAGTAAGACGACCTTCCACAGCTGCTGCTGATAAATTGTTGATAATCCAATGTCATGAATGGGAGGAAGTTATTTACACAGAAACATAGTTATTTATTTATTCTCAGCATGTATCTCATTGTGCCCTCAGTCACAGGTAATCATTGTGATTGTTTTGTTTTGTTACTTAGATGCCTTATATTTGCCATACGACTGTTAACCTGTACCCCTGTAATGTACGCACTTAACAGAGTAAGCTACCTTAGTTATTCACTAAGTAAAGAATGACAGTAATAATTCAAGTAGCTAATATAGTCAGTGTAACACATTAGATGCCCAATTATTCAACATTTTCATTTTTTAACCTACTGTATCTTACTTTTGTTCCGATATTTGTCTCTCGAAAGTGGAAGGTTTTACAAAATACCTTTTTTGTGAACACCAGCTGATCCAAGAGGGATGTTTGAAACAGCCAAATAGTACTGAAGAGGAAGCACTGAATGGATGATCAGTAAAAGGTGGGAAATGTCCAGACTCATAAATCCAGATTTTATTATAACCCGCAGTAAATGGTAAAGCCTTTTTTATCTTACCGTGAGAGGTTGTCCAGGTAAGTTCACCTGCTGTCGGCCAGATTCCCAGGTCTGACACAACCTGTGACGCATAGCCTATATGAAGCACCCAACACTCAGATGGGAGTAACGTTCAGAGTGAGGTGTTATCCTTTGTCCCCGTGACTTTCATCCAGTTGGTTTGGCTCCTGTCCACAGCAGTCTGTCTGTGTATTTTTTTGCACATTATGCTCACTTCCATGACATTCGTGGACCTGACTAAACTATAATTTGTGCACACACACACAAAAAGGGTCTGAGAGCACAAACAAGAACAGAGATGCTTAGAAATATAATAATGCCAGTTGCAAGCCAGCTGACTGTAGCAATGGAAAACACTGCAATGTCTGTGCATGATTCAAAACATAATTTCTGAGCATCTACCCCCCAGTACCAACATAGCTTCTGTTTACACATCACACTTTTGTCAGGTTGGCTTAACAGTAATTGTAGAAAAATTCACCAAACACGGTATTCACTTTTTTTTGGGCAATATATTTTTCTGTAAAAATTTGGTTGTTCAGAATATTTCATTTATAATATATATGTTATTTCAGCAAAAAAAGAGAAAAACAGTTCAGTTCCACATACTCAACTTCCACGTCTTACCTTCAACAAGATCAGTCCTGTAACTTTAGAGTTAATACCTAAGCAAAATAAAGAGTGCCTACACACTTCAACTTCTATTAAAAGTTCAGATATAGGTGTTGTGTTTTGCATGTATATGAAAGTAGGCAGGTCTGGTTAAAACAACGGGACAGAATTTAGTACCATGCCAAGGGCCACATTTGCAAAAGCTCAGATTAGGGTAACCAGCTTCAGATATTGATATTTCCTGCGTGATTTTGTTGGAAAGAATATAGTAGAGTTATTGACTCAGAATATCAATGGATATAAACTCCAATAAGGACAGACAAAGTCATCCTGCAAAGTGGCAAAGTGTATTGCCGGTGGTAAGGAGCAGACGAATGCAGGCGCGAGCTGGCAAACGTGGTTTATTGGAAGGGGATGTTCCAAAGTTGTGGTCAGTAAGCAGGTAAGGGTCAGATCTGAGAGACAGAGTATTACAGGCAAGGACAAGGCGGAATCGGTGGTCGGAGTCGGGCGAGGGTCGAGAACAGGTGAGGCAGTCAGGAAGGTTGCTTGGTACACACAGTGGAAACATGGGCAATACTTCGCACCGATCCGTTGCGATGTGGAGGTTTAAATACCACAGGGGAGCAGGTGTGGGTAATCAGGGAACTGAGGGAGGCAGAAGGCGGAACGGTGGGCGTGACACAAAGATGCTGCAAAGTTCACAGTCCTGAAGCCAAGAGAGCATTTCATCTGATCTCAGTCAAATGTCAGTCCTGGGTTGTCTTATACTTTTATTAATTTCATACTTGTAAGAACCAGAGTTGTCCAGGTGCTTTGTTTTCAGATGATGTCACATTTCCAAAGGTTTTCATGTTATATGAATAACGTTATATGTTAACATGATATATATATAACATGATATGTTATAACATGTTTCATGTTCCTTTTTCAGCTGTAGGCCAGTTCTTACAATCTAACTCCAAAAGGGATAAGCCAGTTCTTAGGACCTACTACAGGTAAATGCAAATGCCCTTTTCCACAGGTCATTATCCTCACAGGTAGAAATGGGAAACAATTATAGTACATTTACTCCAGTTTTTGGAAACAATATTTTGTTATATGAGCATGTGCTGACAGAAACATTATAAATCTAATATACTAGCTGAGTATCACATACATGGATCCAAATTTACACATAAAAAAACCTTGTATGTCTTTTCCTTAAGGAATCTGCACAGTACATTAAAACTATTCAATCTTCTACTAATAATAAAACCATTAAGACAGAGCTGTTTGAAGATTATTTGTCTTTTACTTGGACGGTTGAATGAATTTTTTTTTTCAATATTTATTTATTTTTTTAGTATATCTCCCCCTGGCTGTGTTTATTCAGTTTAGTGTGGTTGTTCTTTTTGTATCTGTCCTGTTCATTCAACAGAAGAAGAAAAATTGCAGTGAGAACCATTAGTATCACATTCTTACTGTCAGCTGTATTCTTTAGATTTTGTCAGCCTTTAGTAGCTGTCAGTGATTCGTCATTCATTAGTCAATGAAATTTACATTTGGATATTTATACTGGCCGAGTTCTAGATAATTAATCTGATGAAAGTTAATACAGCAGTGGAAGAAAATTTGAAACAACAGCCTATAGTTAACAAAACATTTTCCATAACCATTTCCTTGTAATGATCCAAACAACTAACAAACAAAAAAGTTCAGATTCTCAAATTAAAAAAGGTACATAAATGTAGCAACTTGCTGAATTGGGTCCATCTGAGTAATGTGAAAGTTTGCATCAAAATCAGAACCATATCAGAACATAGCAGTTCACAGCATTAAAATGCTTAATTTGAATGAAAGTAATTTGATATTTGGGTAATCTTTTGATTTTTTTTGATTTTTAAAAACTTTTATTCAAATAGTTTTTTAATTGCAACTTGAATATCTGGCCAGCTTTAAACATAGCTAACAGTATACTTACAAGTGTAATACATTCTTAGAAATTGGCTCATAAGGTAAAATCTTAAAAGTCAGAGATGCAATTACAATTATGAAATAAATTTTAAAAATTCCCCCACATGCAGTTCTTGTTATTTGCAAAGATAAAAAATTAGCATCAGATTTTCTCATGACTCAGTAAAGGGTATTAAATAATTTCCATTGTACCCTCAAAAAATCGTCATTCCAAAAAATAGTATCTTAAGGGATACTAATATTATTACAAATAAAAACAAAATTAACATTTATATTATTAGCTGAGTTCTAATCATTGGACTAACAGCTAAAAGGCAGATGAACACTGGACAAAAACCTGCAGGGTTTCACCAGGGCAGTCAGAACAGTAAAGCAGCTCTTGCACCATATTTCAGCCACAGGCAGAATATTGAGCTAAAGGTTAATGAAAAGGACAAAGAAACTGGACAAAAAATCTTTTACTGAAGGAGGCTTTTAAGGTCAACTTGCATTCATGAATCTTGATCCTGAAGATTCTGCTGGAACACAAGGAAAAAGGTCACCTAGTGACTCATGTCTTTCCACCATGGTGTGTGTGGTTAAGTTACACCACCAGCCTTTTCCCCTGCACATACTGCAGTGCAAACTATAAGTAACCTGTTTAACTGTATGACATCTGGTACATATGATTTTCAGTAACCTCTTACCTAGTAGGCAAAGAAAGAGCAGAACAATGGAGAGATATAGAAAGGGTGTGGTTAGGAATTCATATGTTCACACAATCATACTGAGAAAACAATGTTTGAATCACCAGATTAGGTGGAGTTTGGATTGTGAGAGGAAACCAGAGCAGACAACGTGTGTGCACATGGGTAGAATATAATAGCTCAATAAAAGACAAAGACAGAACAGGATTTAAACTCGCAACCCAGGTGTGGTGTCAACCACAGCACTACCCACTGAGCTAATGTAGCATATTTGTATAAAAAACATATCCTACTGCAACAGTAAAGCATAGTCTTTTACATTTTATTTGAAATTCAGATGTCAAAAAAGTTATGTCTATGGAATTGCAGAGGGGAAAAAGAGGTTCACTGTTTCTTGTACCTGGATTGTGGACATATAAATCTTCACAGTCAAGATGAATAATGTACAAATCAGAAAGTCAAGATGAGGGATAACAGCATCATCATGCTCCACACCACAAATGGATCTCTCACAAGTACTGAGGTATAGAGAACTTTTACATGTGGATTTCTACTCTGTCATCTTCTAGTAAACACCAGTACAGTAAATCACCTTTAAACTAGTTTTTAACACAGTAATATTACATGAATGACCAGAGGTTAATGCTAGATAAACATTTGTGTTGTGCTGCCAACATCTGTGGAGTGTATTTAACTGGAACGACTGAGTTCAGTGGAGACTGCGAATGACTGCTGGAAAAAAACCTGCTGTGGTTACAGAGACAACGTGGCCCAAATGAGGCTCAGAATGGCTCACCACATATATAACATCACTGGACATTATTACTAATCCATATTCATCTCACACTGTGCATACAGGGTACTTTTTATTGTATCAGTTCAGGGTAAGTACCCTGAACAAGGCCACTGCAGCAGGAGTGGGATTTGAATATAGGACCTTAATAGTAAGGTGGCAAATGTTCATCACAGGGGGGCAGTAGTGACACTTCAGTCGTTATGCTTACTGTTTTTACACTATTAAGGACTGTAAAGACTCTGAAATCTGTGTCAAAAGGTCTTTGTTTCCTGGTGTTCATCATTCAGCATTTATTATTTCCTCATATTTCAGAATTCATCTGTTTTTGTCTGAACTTTTTTCTTGGCATTAAATTGTTAGCATGTGTGCAACTTAATACACTGGACTACACTGTGTTCTTTGTTTCTCCTTTCTGATCAGGCCTCTTTTTTAACTACAAAAGCTGTACTTTTCTTCCAGCAAATAGACATACATTCACACACACAAAGCTTTGCTCTCTAAAGTCTAAAGTTAGTGTGTTATGTCCTCAAGTCTTTTTTCAAAATTCCTTTTTTTCAGTAGCTGAACTGAATTGCTTTGTGATATTAAAACTTTTTTTTCAAAACTGGACGGCTACTGCCTGGGCCTTTTTCTAAGCCTCTTGTTACTCGAAACAGTGCTATAATGCTAAATGCTAAATAATAATTTTGAAAAAATTGTTTTTTTTTGTTGGGTCTGTGAAATTACTAAAGCTTTAAAAAAAACTACCGAGAAATTATTGACTTAGTGAATTAAGTTGATTGTACTTGTTTTGAAGAACTGAAAAACTAAAGAATAAATTTAAGTTTCAGTGGCCAAAACTTAAAATTGATGTGCTATTAATATAATTTGTTCCAATAATCAGTTTGATGTGTTCAAAATTATAGGCGATACTCTACTCTAATGTGTTCGGTCACTCTTTTTCAGGTGAACATATATTAGAATAATTACGGTAGCTAACCGTTGCTTCTTGACCCTTGGCAGATGAAACGTCACATCCAGTCGCGTAAATTGCTGAACGCAGCTTCAGAGGTCACAAATCTCTCGGTCTTCGGTGAGAGGCTAGTAGGTATGCAAAGGAAAGTTTGATAAACTCTAACCTATTTGATTCTTAGTGCATCATGTCCCCAGGATATAATGTCTTAATTGGCCCAAAGCACTATTATAAAAATAAATTGTTCATATTAAACGTTAATACTATAGATTAAATGGAAGCTGAATTTTTCGCTTGCGTTTCTTTATTATTTCTATTTATTTCTGTTCTTGCGGCTGTAGGATTACCCTGACTCGCCGAAAAAAACAGCCAATCATCGATCTACTTCGGTTGTCTCGCACAACCGTAAACTCCTATTGGATATTATCCCCCAATAGTTCTAAACAAGCGTGTCTTAACATTAGTCTATCTTGATCACTATTGGGTGGAACTACAGCACTGCCGTTTTCAGATTGTCCAATTTCTGGCTCGCCTGGAAATGGGGCGGAGTCGTCGTTCAATGCTGTTTCCGGTATCAGTGTCATTTGGTACAAGAGATTGACGACCAGCGCGCGGCTTCGGTAAGATATGTGTGCGTCGGTTCTGCTGGATGTTTTGCAGAAAAAATATAAGCGTGAAAATGCGACAGTGCCCATGTTTACGAAAAGTCACGTCAGTTCAGATGATTCCTGTTCTTGTCTCAGCCGCTGCTGTTGACAGTATAGCTTGAGAGGATATAAAAATGGAGCAGTGATGGTGAACGTGCCAGCGGTCAACGGTCCGTGGTGTCTTGTAGGTGCGCGGGTCCGACGGCCCACACACACACACACACACACACACACACACACACACACACACACACACACACACACACACACACACACACAGAGTGAAGCAGTTTCATAGCTGGAGAAACACGAATGTTGCCCGGTAAGCCCATTGCACAAGTGCTAGAGGTACCAGTCCTCCAGCGATCAGGTTAACATCATCAGAACCATCAGAAACGGTGCCTTTGGCCTGATAAACATCCGATTTTAAAGCTAAAATACGTGATTCAAATATCAAATCCGTCCTTTTATTAAGTTGTGTACTAGTCTTGAACCTGCTGGTTGGTTCCAGTACATGGGATAGAAATTTTTGTTGTTATTGTTGTTCTTTTTGTTTGTATTTTTGTGCCATGTTTTGGATGTAAAATGCAAATATATGTATATTAAAAGCCATTATATCTGCTTGCCCAGGCCCTTCTGTGCTGGCATATTTGCTTTGGGGTTTTGTGGATGGACACTAAACCTGAAAAACTGACTTTGCTTATTAATATAAACCATGGTAAATGTGCTGTTTCCAAAAGAAAATGATGCCAAAGGGCCTGTGGAAATGGCTAGGATTAAGGACAAATCACTCATGGACCATTGTTGAACTGTCTTTGAACCAGTGATAGCTCATTGATAGAACAGTGTGGGACCAATGATTATTCAACTAGTAAGGGCTTATTGAAAGACCCACTTTTGACTAGTGATGGACCTTTAAGTATTGTAATGGAACCGTCTTGGTGGTTGCTTTCACGACTTGTAAACATGTAATCCTTAAAGACATGACAAAATTTCTTTTGCATTGCAGTCCCAGGCAAGGTTCCTGGTCTTCTGTTGCTCTTTAAGAAGTAGTTCTAAGTTCTAGTTTCCAAGTTTCTAGTTCTAGTTCTTAGAACTAGTTACTAGTTCTAAGTAAACTAGTAAGCACTAGTGTTAAAGTATAAGAAATTTAAACCACCTGATTTAAGGTCTGTACCAGTTTGAATCCTACCTCAAGGTGCTGTGACGAGTTTTCTGCAACTTTTTTTCAAGGTTTTAGAACCTCCACATACATTTATTTGTTTGTTCTTGTGTTTTTCTCCAAAGTAACTTATAAATTTGTTAGTTACATTGATTTACCCAATTAGCAGCTGGGTAATTTTTACAGTATCAGTTCAGGGTCATACCTTGATTAAGGGTACTGTAGTAGAAGGTGGCTCCCTTGTGTCCAAAATTAGTGGCTTTAACTCCACCTACTATCCCTCCCCACTTGAATTGTGGTGTACTTTGGTTTCTTCAACCAACTTGAGGTGAACCTTTGAATCTATACATGTAAGTAGATAAAGAAATATATGAAGGCCTAGTGTGTGGTCTTATTTTTTAACAGAAGATGCATATGAGCTAAGCTCCAGATTGGTGATTCCTCCTAGTGATGCTTTAGTGATGAAGAGTCACGTTTGTGAACGTCTGCGCTTCTTTGCAAGTACAGGCAGAATCTCTTGAGAGGGGTGCTCATGCCAGCAGAATGTGTGGAGACGAGCATATTTCCCCTGCCGTGTCTGTGCTTTTTGACACAGGCGATATTGTTCTGAGGCCGAGGGGGTTGTGACTATGTGGAGGCGTTGACTGGCTGGAGAGTCAAAGTGCCCAGCGCGCTGTACTTCCTACCATCTACCACCCCCCCGTCAGAACTAACAAAACAAATAACAGCCTTCTACATCAGATTGTTACTGATGTTTTGACCATGAACAAGACTGATAATTATAAAAATATGAATGAATAAAAACTGTGTACAAGAGGATTATCAAGTGAGGACCCGTATTGTGGCTAGAATGTTGTTCATTTAGATGATTTAGTAGATGCATGCAGCCAGATTTGCATAACGTTGTTTACGAGTGAAATTGACCTGGAAATGTTTTTATGGCAGCAGATTTAGATTTGGTCCTGGTGAATGATCCATAGGATCTCTTATCGTGAGCGTGTAATTTTGTGCTTTTGCTGAGACTAGCTTGCACACTGGAAATTGAAGGACACTGTAGTGGGTGTGATGAAAACAGGGAACTAAAATCAAGGCCTGGGCTAGGGTTTGGATGGAGAATAGGAGAAGAGCTTGCCTGAACCTGCATACCAGGCTTTGTGTGAGGTGCTGTGTGTCCTTGGGGGGCCTTGATCCACAGTCATTTGTTGATATCAAATTTGTGTGTTTAGCATGTCTCTTTGTCCTGTTTGGGAACATGCTTTGTCTGTTTATGCATCTGGTATGAGTGTAGACTAACCAAATGCTGACAATATCTCATATGCACACCCGCTGCAGCAGTTGGTTATCATCTCTGTTGATCTTGTAACTCTGGAACCATCAGTATGCAATTTTGTAGTTGTTGTTTTTTCTTTTTTTCATGCATTTTTCATTACTAGTATCTAGTTCATTCCTTAGCTGACACTAAGCTGTTTACATTTGTTGTTTATTATTTACATTATTATTTATCTATGCAACTGGGCATTTGTTACTGAACTGATTTATGTTATGTACTGTACCTTTATGAAGGCTTGTTCAGCCTGAACCATCTTGTTCAGAGGTTTAGTTTCATCAGAGTGTTAAAGCTTCATTCTCTCTGGTTTTCCAGCAGCTGTTGATGGACGAGGCCTGTGAGGAGGCAGCGTTGTTAGAATGGGACAGAGCACTTCGGAACAAGAATCAGACCCCAGCGATGTGAGCACAGCCTCCCTCTCATTTCTGATACCCCCAGCTTTCCACCTCTTGCTGATCTCTGCCATTGAGGTGCACCATCTGTTTGCTAGAGCTCCTCAAACAATAGTTTTGTCCATTTGATTGCTTCCCCTCCACACTTGGTTGGGTAACGGCTCAGACCCCCTGACATGGGTTTTTATTCGATGGAAGAGGTCACATACTGGACACTACACAGCTGAATACACTGGCTTCTCGTGTTACAAATGCTCAACGTACACATTTTCAAAGAAACATTTTCAAAGTTATTTAATTTAAAAATTTTTAACTTCATTTATTGATTTTCTACAGTTAGTTTGTTGCTGAGGAATTATGACCCGTGTTTACCTTTCAAGTTGATAAATGGCAGTAAAGAGCACCCAACCAGTGCAATAACACAACACCACTTTAATTCACTCCACTTTCAGTGTTAATGGCTTGTGTCCTGTGTTATTTATTATAGCAGTAGTTGAGATTTTTACATAATTTAGCCTGCATTCAAATTGACGCATGTCTGTGTTATTAATCTTTTACTGATTGTGATTTAGTGGTAAAAGTGACTATGGAGTTACAGCGAATTGCAGACTTCTGTTCCAGTTGTGTTTGTAAGATGAGAAGCCAATGTCCTGCACTGCAGTACATCAGGGTTAATTATATTTCTGCCAGATTAACCATATTTCGCTTCAGTTGCCTGACACCAGTGATTTAGCAGCAAGGCTCTGACCGGATCTCAGCCCTACAGTGGCGTAACCCACCATCTCTGCCAAAAAGTCTACAAAACATGTTCTGCGGATAGAAGACAACCATTCTCTGTGCAAATGGCAGGAGACCACTGATGTTGCTTTCATTGTACAAGAAGAGAACTACACGTACAGTGTCTAGTGTGTCGTCTGGAGTCAGAGTGGGGTGTGGAGGCTTCTTATAGACAGCTGAGCTGTTTTGCTTCCTCATCAGATCTCGCTGCTTCTTGACGCTTATGTGATTTCTAGATAATGTATGTTCTGATGCCTTCTCCTTCAAGGCAGAATGCGAACTCAGCCATTTAAAAAAATCCAATTATGAATGTCTTAGCAGCAAAGCAAAAAATGTCATTGTGTGCCTCTGATGTTGTTGGGTACTGCATGTGTTCTTTAGCACTGTCATGGAATGCTGATGGTGAGAGTGTCCACCCAGAAGATAAATCCTGTTTACTTATGGTGGTTAGCATGTAATTTGATATGGTTCTGCACACGTGGGGAAACTGAGACAGAAATCAAGGGAGGGGAAGAGGCTGTGCTGTAATGTGTGTTTTTCACCATCAATCTCACAGTCAGATAGAGCTTGTTATCAGCACCTCTGGGGTGATCAAACCAACTTGCTGGAGGCTCCAGATTCAGTCCATCTCGCTGGCTTACAAATACTGAGTATGGCATGCCTTTCCTTCCAAATCAGGTTGCTCAGGTGTGGGAACATGCAGAGGTGCAGCTCACACAGTCTCACATCATGTGTGTTTGCTGTTAACAGGATGGTCTGATGAACATCAAGGCTTTTGTGGAGGACCAGCTTCAGACCAGCATGGTCAGTGTTTACATTGATGGTAAAACCAGCCAAATGCTCAGTATGGAGGTTGTGTCTCTAAACCGTTTTTGTGTGTGTGTGTGTGTATGTGTGTGTGTGTGTGTGTGTGAGTGTTTTTAGTTTACATTTCATTAATTTCTAAATTGAAACTCTTTCATGCTAATTATTCTTTCTCCTCCCCCCCACCCCCCTTTCCATCCATGACGGTTTCTTCTCTACCCATCTTCACCCTTGTACTACTTGTCAACCTCACCCCTCCTCCTTTATAGATGGTAGGGATCGTGATTGGCGCAGGCGTCGCCATCGTCCTCATTGCCATCCTCATCTTCTTCGTGCTGCGGAGGATTCAGCTCCGAAGTCAGTGCCCTCTGACCTCACCTCATCCACTCAGCTGTGGTTCTTTGATCTGACAGTTGATCTTAAAGATTGGTGCCCAAACTGTGACCTGTAGTGCCATATGTGTTGCAAAGAATTTGAGATGTGTGATGTTCTTACTGATCTTCTGAACTTCTCCATTCTCTGCGAATGTACCCTTCCCACATTCCTCTGTTGGGGTATTCAGATGTCCAGGCCCAGGAGACACCTAAATACCGCTTCCGCAAAAGGGACAAAGTAATGTTCTATGGGCGAAAAATTATGCGGAAGGTGAGATAGCAAGTGGAGAAACTGTTGGAGATGATGTAAAAAATTAAAGGCGAAGTGTTTCCAGAACGTGATTGGCGCAAGTGGGTATTTATGGGACATGACTTGCTTGTAACCCTCCAGGTGTCCCAGTCTACCTCATCTTTGGTGGGCAATACCTCTTCCTCTCGCCCACGCCTGAAGAAGAAGCAGAAGATGCTCAACATTGCCAAAAAGTAAAAATGATTTCCATTCCTGTTTCTTTTCTTCAACCATTCAAATTATGCTTCAAACATTCCTGCTCTGTTCACCTCACTGTCCCCTCCTCTAATGCCCCCAGGATCCTTCGGTTTAAGAAGGAAGTGCCCACCCTGCAAATGAAAGAGCCCCCTCCCTCGGTGCTGGAGGCTGATCTTACAGAGTTCGATGTAGCCAACTCCCACTTGCCTTCAGAGGTGCTGTATATGCTGAAGAATGTGCGGTATGTTTCAGGTTCACTCTCGTTCATGTTCAGTCTCTTTCAATATGCCTACCCATTGGCTTAGTCAACGCTCCATGTACACTGACTAAGGTTGTGCTTTCCATTCAGAGAGCATTTCATTCCTAAAAACTGCCTGCCTCTGTTTCCCCAGTAACCTGTGTGTATGTGAGTACATGTCTTGCAAATGCTTTTTAAGGTGTTTTGCAAAGGAAGGTGTCACTGCAAGGCAATGTAGATGATACGGCTTGTAGGGACATTCCCCTTCATTATCTATGGATACCTGTCTTTGCAGGGTACTGGGCCACTTTGAGAAACCCCTTTTCTTGGAGCTGTGCAAGCACATGGTCTTCCTGCAGTTCCAGCAGGGCGAGTACGTTTTCCGATCTGGGCAACCCGACAGCAGCATCTACGTGGTGCAGGATGGGAAGCTCGAGCTGTGTCTCACAGGACAAGTGTGTAACAGTTTTTGAGGGTGCCTGTCAGTGTGTATTGTGCGTATTTGACCTGTGAATTTCAGCCTGACACGTGTTACTGTTTTCATGTGTGCAGGATGGCAAGGAAAGTGTGGTAAAGGAGGTATACCCAGGGGATAGTGTTCACAGCCTGCTCAGCATTCTGGATGTCATTACTGTGAGTCTCTTTTTTCCTTTCCTGTAATGTGCTGGTTTAACCAGAATTCACCAGGGTTGAGCCCATTACTGCCTGCCTCTCCCATTGCAGTTTCTCTGTTTAAGCTTTCTGGCTTCAACCAGTGCAGGCGCTTTTTTTGACGACAAAGTGACTGTATTTTGAAGTGTGTTGCTAAAATGAGGTTTTAATTCAGCAGAAATGGATGGACTGAATGCAAAGCTGTTTTCAATGAGCAGTGATCGATTCTGTTGACATGCTGTTGCACTGCGCCACGAACAAGATTGAGACATTACTGTTGTGCATATATATCTTTGCAAATTGAAAAGTAATGGCAACATGCATTATATAATGTTATCTTTTTAGCTGGCCTCATGTCAAAATTTGTTATATTAATTTTCTAGATGTTATAATTGAAGTCACTGTAACGTTTACATGTATGTCTTTGGCTGAGGGTTTTCTCCTAAAGGATATATAATTTAAAGTAAACCAAAGTACATTAACAATAGATAAGGAGCTTTAATTAGGAACACAGGATTATCGGCGCACAAGTTTATATGTTAGCAACATGGTGCTGATTCATAAGTAGTTGCTTATAGAAGTGACATTTAAACAGTAAAAACATAGATAATCATAGCAGATGATTTATTCATTTATGTAGCTGTTAGGAGGTCTGGAGAAAATGGCTCTGAAAGAGATGGGTTGGAGACATTTTGTGAATGCAGGGAGAGATTAAGTATGGTATAGTGATATAGTGGGAGTTTGGTTCCACCAAACCAAAAATCAGAAAGGAATGATCGTTTTTCCCCATTAAGGCAGCTAGATATTCTACAGAATAAATTCAGACTACAGACATAAAGTTTATAACCCCACAGCATTTTGAGATTACTTCCTTAAACTCTACATCACTATGGAGCCATCATATATGTCATCTGCTGCTTCTCATGCAGTGTATTCGAGAATTGTCCATAGAGTGTGCTGTGCTCAGAGCTGTACATCTGTATGCATGCGACAGGGCCACCAGAAGCCGTATAAGACTGTGTCAGCACGGGCAGCAGAGGTGTCCACTGTGCTCCGTTTACCAGTTGAGGCCTTCCTGTCCATCTTTGAGAAGTACCCAGAGAGCCTGGTGCGAGTGGTTCAGGTGAGCAGCTTGTGAGTACATGCACGTGCTTGACCATCCAGTTCCATGTACCATGACTGACATCCACCCTTCTTCTTTAGATCATCATGGTTCGACTACAGCGGGTCACAGTTCTGGCCCTTCACAACTACCTTGGCCTCACCAATGAGCTCTTCAGCCATGTAAGTGCAACATCATAATGTCTAACAGATGATCCTGAATGTCAGTAAAAATTAAAACCTGCTTGGAGAGCTGTTAAAATATAGAGAGCAGGCTATTCCTCAGGTCTTAGACCTTTCTGTCTTTGGTATCCCATCCAATAGACCACACCCAAAACATCTAGCCATGCCATTGTCACGTTTCGATAGCTAATAAACAGTAATACAACAGGGAGTACTATAGCACCCCGGACATGCTCAGCAAATGGGTCCTTGGAAAGTATGAGACCAGGTAATGATCCTACTGCTGACTTTATTTGCTCATCCACTGGGTCTTCTATGTGTTTCCTGTTGCCTTTCCCAGCTGGTCCATCATAATAGCTGTGTTGATCCTTCTTCTGATCCATTCCTCTCTACCCCCAGGAGATGCAACCCCTGCGCCTGGTGCCCTCATCCCCTCATCCATCCCGAACAAGTCCTGTCCGCCACAAGAGGTTCGGCAGCACGCTGGGAACAGAGGAGCACCGCGAGGCGACAGCAGCAGCCAAGGGCGAGGTGGCAGGTGGGAGTCGGTCCATAGCAGGACATGCGGAGAGTATGCGATGGGAGGGGTAGAAAGGTGAGAAGGTGAAAACCTTCTGAGAGGTTCTGGACCACTGAGACCTACCTTTGGACAGGTAGTTGGTTATAAATGATGGCTGAATGGATGGATTTTCAGACTGATCGATTTCCTTTACAGTTTGTTGATTTTGTGATCACAATATTAATAGGAAATAAAAAGTATTGGAACATATCTGATGTTGCAGGCTTGTTTAGAATAAGCCTCAAAGTGTTATTTTTAATTGTAAAATTCTGGGAGGTCTGCGCCGTCATTCATTTTCCACCACATGGCTTTCCTCCTCTTTGGGTTGCAGGGTGCACTTCTCAATCTAAGTGCTGCCTCAGTCTGGAAGGATTCTGCATTATTCAGTCTCTTCAGAAACCAAAAGGTCTGCAGTGAGACAGGCCTGAAAATGTGCCTTTCTAGAAGAATCTGCTTCTGGGTTCTGGTGTCTAAACATAAAGCTGCCTGTTCAGACTGTAGTGTACATTCATAGTCTGGAAATCAGTGTTGTGGGATTTGAACGTGGAATCTAATAGTGTAGGTTGCAGGTTCAAATCCCACAGCACTGCAGTAGTGTTTTCAATCGAGATTATTTATTTGGTTTCTTAATTACAGCAATTACCACCTTAAAACAGGGAGTAAAAGGTACAGCTCTGGGAATGATATTTAAAGTAAACATAATAAACACAAGAGGAGTAATTAGTAAGGAGTGTTGCGTTAGAGTGTTTGTGTGTGTGTGTGTGTGTGTGTGTGTGTGTGTGTGTGTGTGTGTGTGTGTGTGTGTGTGTGTGTGAGAGAGAGAGAGAGAACTGGCCAGTTATGCAAGTTTCCCTGAATAAGACCCTCAGTTGGTAGTGGTTTGCTTCCACAGGTATTACGATGTAAATCTGGATTACAGTTGGGATATGTTATTGTTGAATGATTAGAAATCTTATTATCAGATTATTCGTCCATTAGTAGAAGGCTGAACCACAAAGGCTGGAAGTCAAAGGCTGTACATTAGTCAGTCAGCATAGCTGTCACAGGTGTCTGGCTCCCTGAAAAGACAAAGAACAGACCGTTTGGAAAGATTCTAACACCTCTCTGTAGAAGTTTGAATATCTGAATAATAAGAAATGGTTCATATCTTATACAACTTAATATTTAAAACACATTTATAGTTATTTTGAAATCTTGTGTCTTTGCTGTGTGCAGCAGGAAGGGGGGGCTTCTTTCTCTTTAATTATATTTCTGGACATTATTTCATTCTGTTACTATTAAATGATACTTTACTAGATGATTTTATGTGTTACTCAGGTCCCTTTAGGCCTCTATGTTGAACTGTTAGGTTTGTTGTGTGTGTAGAAACTACAGTTTGGTCTGACTTTTGCTTGTTCACAGCTGGCGATCCAGGGAAGGAGGGCTCCATTCCCCTGCTGAGTCGTGCAATATCCATGCCTGTGGACATCGCAGGTCAGGACTCTTACCACAGAGTGCCACTGTGTGCTTGCACTTGCGCTGTGTGTGTCAGAGCTCATGATTAAATATTTTCACTGACTTCTCAAACTGATGTTCACTGCTGATTGTTGACTGCTTTATCATTTAAACATATGCAACATTCATCATTTTGTGAAGTGATCACCAACACTCACAAACACCACACATGGGCTGTAAACACTGTGAATGTCAGTTGAGTCAAGGAGGTCCCCCTCTCCTGTTCTCTTTGGTGCACTTTGCTGCCATCTATTGCCCTAGAGGGTAAACAGATTCGTAACTCCACTGTGACACAAGGAGCTGTGTAAATGTGATTGTGCTTGTATCTGTGTGGGCATGTCTGATGTATCAGTCTATCATAGGACAGCAAAAATGTCAAGCTGATGTACTTTTCAAGATATAGCTGTATTTCTCTTGATGTTGTGTGAACACATACATTCCCCTCCCCTCGCAGGCATGCAGAAGAGTCTGCGGTCAGACTTTGACATGGCATACGAGAGGGGACGCATCTCTGTTTCAGCAGAGGACGGAGCACCAATCCCCCCAAGCTTCACACGGGTCAGTGGGGGCTCAGCAGTGTGGGTGAAGGTCCAGTGATAATATGGTAATAAATTACTATTTATTACCATATTAATAGTGGCTTACAATGTGAGATTTGTACACTAATCTACTTACCATTTATATAGCCGGGTAATTTTGCTGTATGAATTCAAGGTACCTTGATCAAGGGTACAAGAGTAGGAGATATGTTTGAAACAGGTTACATCTCTTCATTTGAATCACATTGAACTTTTGTGTAACAATGATAAATCAGTTGGTAGGAATAAGAGAATCTGAATGCATCTCTTATGCCACTCTTTCCGTCCCTGCCCAGTCTGTGTCCCAGGACCAACGAGAAAGGAAGTCAGTGACAGTGGAGGAGGTTCCATCGGGGGTCTACTTGTACCCTGAGGAAGAAGGCAGCCTGGAGAACCTTTATGGACCAGTCCCCAGTCGCCACGCTGCTACCCTCTTTGAGGAGGCGAAGAAGGAGATCCTCAAGCTCATGAGGATTGAGGTTTGTGGGGTTAAAAACTTGACTGTTCCTTGAAAGAATGGCACACACCTTCATTTACCTAAGTGAAGAAGCTGCTTTTCTTCCTTCACTGACCCTTAATGTCACTAGCACTCTTTACCCTTTTGCTGTCTTTCTTCCCAGGACCCAGCCTTGCTGAATGGGAGGGTGACCCTTCATCATGCCAAAGCTGGGGCAGTGTTAGCGCGGCAGGGAGACCAGGTACACGGTCCAGTTCTCCTACTTGTCTGCTTCTCTTGCTGTTTGTTCGCTCTTATTCTCTATTCTCACTCTTTTCTTCCTGGCTGAGGACACCTGAATCATCCTAAATCTGTTTTTTCTCTCTCTATTTCTATGGTGCATAAATTACAGGGTGGCTTTAGGTTTTGCCTTATAACTTAGTTTAACTTCTCCATTGTCTTTCCTTCTTCTGTACCCTACTCTTTCCCATGTTCACTCCATTTGCATTGCCTATCCCCTACAACTGTGCCCCACCCACTGGCTCTCATTGAGCACTGTTTCCACTCCCCCTCCATCTTAACCCCCACCACTGACTCAACCTGCACTCAACCTGCACCACCTCCACTTCCTTTCCTGCACAATTTCCAATCCCCCTCCATCTTTGCCCTGTCCTTTGACCCTCTATCTGTGCTGTCACTACTCTCTCTCCACCCCTCCAATACCCTTATCCCTCCCACTCATTCCAATCCCTTTACACCATCCTGCTCTCAATCCCCACCCACTGTCCCCATGCTCCCTGCAGGACGTCAGCCTACACTTTGTCCTGTCGGGCTGCTTACATGTGTACCAGCGCATGATTGACAAGCAGGAGGCTGTGTGCCTATTTGTAACGCATCCAGGCGAGATGGTGGGCCAACTGGCCGTACTCACTGGTGAACCGCTCATCTTTACCATCAAGGCTGTGCGTGACTGCACCTTCCTCAAGATCTCCAAGTCTGACTTCTATGAGTAATTATTTTACCCCCATTATTTCTGTTTTAAAAAATGAATGAGTACATGTAATGTGCAGATATTTCAGAGTGAGAGAGGTGAGACTGACTTGCTTTCTCACCCCTGCTGCTTTCTGCTATTGCCCCCCTGCAGGATCATGCGTGAACAACCCAGTGTGGTGCTGAGTGCTGCACACACTGTGGCCGTGCGCATGTCTCCCTTCGTGCGACAGATGGACTTTGCCATTGACTGGATGGCTGTGGAGGCTGGCCGTGCACTCTATAGGTAGCGCTCTTCTTCTCTGTTCTTTCTTTAGCCTTCTGAAGAGTTCTGTCTGAAGGTTCACATGTTCATGATGTTATGCTCAGCCTTACACTCACACAGATATAGAAAGGCATGCATGTCATTGTGTGTTCAAAATATGTCCTTACCTGCATCCCCACCCCTGCCCACCCAGGCAAGATGACCAGTCTGACTGCACTTACATCGTCCTGAATGGTCGCCTGCGGTCAGTCATCCGAAAGGCCAATGGGAAGAAGGAGCTGGTGGGGGAGTATGGGCGAGGCGACCTCATCGGCGTGGTGAGACACAGGGATGCAATTGCGGTCCAGTGGACTCCACTATGCACACACACCCACACACCCGCACACCCAACATGGACATGCACACTCACATAATCCATATATTTACAGAAGAATTAATATCTCATTCAAAACATGGCAGTAAAACCAAACATTTCCAAAGTCAAGCTCATTGTAGGCATAAACTTTAGCTGACATATAAGGGGAAAAAATCAGAAATATTTCTGATTTTTATTACTATTCCTGTCAATGAACTTTTTTTGAGCGTGACAATTTTTTGTCTGTTTGGACATTCTTCTGATGTTCTTTGGTTTTTCCATGTTCTGTCATGTTTGGAAAAAATGAGAAATGTATTAATGTGCAGCAGTTTCTAAAGCAATTTGGTAAGGTGAGGACTGATGACAATACTGTGTATATTTTGTGTGTTTTTAAAACACTCCAGGAGGTGTGGTCTTAATGTTTTTGTAAGGTATTTGTATTTACTTTTATAAAGTTCTTGATGTTTCCTGGTTATTACATAAATGTTAAGTTGCTTTATAGAGGTTTGTGTGTGTGTGTGTGTGTGTGTACACGTGTGCACCTTGTTGTGAGGGGGATACTTGGAGGTTCACCCCTTACCTGTGTGTTTCTCAGGTGGAGGCCCTTACTCGTCAACCCCGTGCCACCACAGTCCATGCAGTCCGGGATACAGAGCTGGTGAAGCTCCCGGAGGGCACACTTAACAACATCAAGAGAAGATACCCGCAGGTGTGTGTGTGTTTGTGTGTGTGTGTGTGTGTGTGTGTGTGTGTGTGTGTGTGTGTGTGTGTGTGTGTGTGTGTGTGTGGGTTGGGTGCTCTCATAGTGCTATGTTTTACTTTGTCTCAAAATTGTGGCAGTAATTGTGTACATTTTATGTGACCGTGTCCTATAACTACGTGACATACCTCTGTGTTCCAACTGCAGGTGGTGACTCGGCTCATCCATCTACTGGGACAGAAGATACTGGGAAACCTGCAGCAGACCCATGGGCCATTTTCAGGTGGTGGTTATGCCACTGCACCTGCTCCTCATCCCCATTTTGCACCTTCATACCCACAACATTCTTTAAATTTCTCTATCCATTTCAACTTCATATTTTTCCTTCATTCTTTCACCCTTTTTCTTTACATTGGAGCATTTTAAACACATTGGCTGCTCATTTTATGAAGACACATTTCAGGTTATTTTTATTTGCATTTCCTTAACTGATTTATTTTCAGAAGTGTTACATTGCTACAGACCAAACACAGCTGATTTGCTGATTGTTACTTAATGATAAAAAAAATTGGATTTACAAATAAAATGAACAGGTTTCCTCTCACGCTTCTGTTCATGAGATAAGTGTATCGGTAGTTAATTGGTACTGTTAATTTTTCCAGTTCTTTGACCATTGGTCTATCTCCTGTCCTCCATTCTTCAGGTTCTGCCCTGGGTTTGTCCAGTATGTCCTCTAGTCCTGACGTCACCAACCCGGCCAGTAACCTGTCCACAGTGGCTGTTCTGCCAGTGTGTGACGAGGTGCCAATCAATGCCTTCAACTTGGAGCTCAGTCACGCTCTCAACGCCATAGGTTGGATATGACCTCACCTGTCCTTTGAGCTTTGTCCAAACTGTTCTTTGCAGGGTCATCATTGGCATTCTTTGCAGCATCACATGAAGTAAATGAATAATGTAAATGTGCTTTCTGAGACACAGCTGAAGATGAATCTCCACCATCATTACAGGTCCCACCCTTCTACTGACGAGTGACATCATTCGCGAACGGCTGGGTGCCTCTGCCCTTGACAGGTTGGTAGATTGATGTCATTATGGTGCAACAAGGTAACAAGTAACAAGGATGTGTGACATGGGTTAAAGGTGCTAGAACATGCTCCTGGTTGTGCATGAGGGAAATGTTTGAGAAAACGCATGCCAAGAACAGAATTTTTGTGCTGTCTGCAGTGGATGTGTCAGAATCGTTGGGGGGCATGAACAAAATGCACAAAGAACTTCATTCTCTCTGTCCCTCTCGTCCTTTTCCTGCCTTTCCCAGCATCCATGAGTACCGCCTGTCTGGTTGGCTCGCCCAGCAAGAGGACATCCACCGCATCGTCCTCTACCAGACTGACAACAGTATGACCCCCTGGACGCAGCGTTGCATCCGCCAGGCTGACTGCATTCTTATTGTGGGGCTGGGGGACCAAGAGCCTACCTTGGGGCAGGTGGGTGAGGAGCTGGCTGGTTCTTTGTGTCTTTCTGCTTTCCATGTGCTAAATATTCAATATCATAACATTTTTGATTGCAAGTCTCTGCTTTTGTAGTGAAGTATTTTTCAGCTAGGTTCAAGGAAGGTGCTTCATTCAGTCTGGTCTGGCAGCCAAACAAAACATCATTTCTCTGCTCTGAGCCAAAAGAAAGAGATGAGGATATAAGGGGGATTTGTGGCTTAAATTCAGTATTAGAGCAGAGACAAACCACGGCTGGTCCTGGGGTGGAATAGTCCAGAACCTTGCCTGGTTTGACCTCCAGGCTTTCTTTCTGAGAAGTCTGACACTAGGGGGAGTGCTTACATATTACTGGTTACCTATTAACCAAATATAAAATCATATATTTATAATTATGTATACACCTGGGTATTTCAGTGGAAGAGACAAGTTTAAGCACCTTTCTCAGGAGTGCAATGGCAGGTTCCCTATTGAGTTTTGAATCTGTAGTGTTTTGGAAGGTAGTTCCGTACCCTAACCATTGCATCCCCTACTGGTCTGTCTCTGTCCCAGCTGGAGCAGATGCTGGAGAACACAGCGGTGCGAGCTCTCAAACAACTGGTGCTACTGCACCGCGAGGATGGCCCAGGCCCCTCCAGGACTGTTGAGTGGCTCAACATGCGGAGTTGGTGTTCTGGGCACCTGCACCTCAAGTGCCCCCGCCGGGTGTTCTCCCGGCGCAGCCCTGCTAAGCTGGTACTAACCAGGCGTACACGCACACACGCGCGCACGCACGCACGCACGCACGCACGCACGCACAAGAAAAGGTGGGCCAGCCAAAGCTGACTTTGTTTTTACTAAATTTAAAAGTAAACCCTTCCTCACCATCCTGTGTGATTTCTCTGGCTTGGCTGTGTGTGTGTTTGTGTGTGTGTGTGTGTGTGTGTGTGTGTTCACAGAGGGAGGTGTATGAGAAGGTGTTTGAGAAGACGGCTGACCGACACAGTGACTTCTCTCGTTTGGCTCGAGTTCTGACTGGCAACAGCATCGCCCTCGTGCTGGGAGGAGGTGGAGCCAGGTCAGTCTCCCCGACACTGGGTATATGTGTGTTTCTGTCAGACACATGCGCCATCATATACACAATAAATTTGTGTAGACCTACACAGGTGAAAGGATGTATTTACACAGCCTACAGGCACAGGTTACACACATCCTGTGGCAGGTGTTCCCAGGTTGTGACACCAAATACAGCCTGGTTCTGTCAAAATTTAATGCAAACAGTGGTCTAATTTACCATATCATATAAAATATGACACACAGTGACAAATAGCTGCAAACTCATCTGACCAAGTGTGTAAAGTGACAAGCTTGTAATTGGTCACACAGTCAGCAAAGGTTCACTGATTTTTTTTTTTCAGTCCAGAAACTTTTTGAACAAACCTTGTATGTATGGTGCTTTATTACCATCTTTTCTGCTTCAATTACTATGACTCTAATTTCAATAATCCCTCATACTGTGGCAGTGAAGTAATGCTGTTATAACATTGTAATGTGTTTGTGTGTGTGTGTGTGTGTGTGTGTGTGTGTGTGTGTGTTTTTTTTGAGGCTGCTATGTGACCCTGATTTAGGAACCACTGCATTACACATTAATGCATATTGTTTTCTTCATATGCAAACACACAATTTTACTTCATACCCTGCAGAGGCTGCTCTCATGTTGGTGTGATCAAGGCCATGGAGGAGGCAGGAATTCCCATCGACATCGTGGGTGGCACCTCAATTGGCTCCTTCATCGGAGCGTTGTATGCTGAGGAGCGCAGTGCTGTGCGCACCAAGCAGAGGGCCCGAGAGTGGGCTAAGGTGGGTGGCAGTACAGGGTTGCTAATCCTGCCATCTCCTGTGCTGACATCGTTACCATTGTTATCTGTTGAGACCTCCCATCACTCTCTCATGACCACCCGCAGGCAATGAACTCAGTGTTTAAGACTGTCCTGGATTTGACCTATCCCATCACTTCCATGTTCTCCGGCTCCGCTTTCAATGCCAGCATCTACAAGGTGTTCCAAGATAAGCAGGCCGAGGTGAGGAGGCCTTTTGGGCATGAGGAGCAGAGTGATATTGGAGATGAGGAGATCCTTGTAGGGGGGGCATGGCAAATGTGTATAGGGATCATTGCAAATGTAACTACCGCATCAGTAACTGGATATACTGGCTCCTCAGCTTATGGCACAACAGAGACTGGAAGTCTGTTTATAACTCAATTTGTTCACAACTCCAAAGTCACACCTTTCCACACCAGAGCCCAAATGATAAACTAATTACACAGATGTTCCCATGAGTTAGGTCGTGTAAAATTAAAAATTTAAGATGGGACAACATTTATCATCTTCTTATTGATCACTAGTATTCAGGACTACCGTAAAAGGGCTATGAACACTGTGGAAGTGAGTTGAACTACTCTTTCCCAACGCTCTTTACTGCTCTTTACTGTCAGCTTCTTGGATAATTACAGGTCTTTTTCACTCTGCAATAAACATAATTTTAAAAATTTTGGTAAGTGCAATTAAAATGAAATAGACTGGAGAATATTTTATCTGTGAAAATGCCACTTGATCATTCATAGCACAAGGAGCCAGTGCATTTTAAGAAAGAAATGCAATGGAAATTGATTCTGTGGTGTGAACATTAAGAGAGAAGATGGATTAATACAAGTCATACAGACAGGGCCCCACGCTGTGTAAAGAGCAGTTTTGCAGACAGCTCTAGCTGTGTTGCGATGCTGGTGAGGTGGGCAGATAGCTCTCTGTAGGAAATGAGACTTCACAGCTACAAAGCTCTAGAAGGGGAACTGTGGTATGGGCCACACTACAACAAATGACTTTAATGCAGTATATTTTTTATGCATATTCTTGTTCCATTACAGTTTAATAATTGGTATCTTGCAGAGAATAATTATTTGTATGAATCTGAAACAGACATTGTTTGAGCTGCTAGTCTGTCCTGGTGGTCCCTGTCTGGGTTTAGACCCTCTCTGGTGTCTCTGTGCCCCTCTGTGTCCCCGGGCTCCTGTCACCATGGCTGTGAACACCATCCTCACGGTTCCATGCAGGACCTGTGGCTGCCCTACTTTAACGTGACCACGGACATCACAGCTTCCGCCATGCGTGTGCACAAAGACGGTGAGTGACAGCTGCCGATCAGCTCACCCCCACCACTCATCCCCATCTGCAGTGTCAGCTGTGAGGAAAATTACAGAAATATTTTATCCAGTGGAAGTTGTAACATGAAACAAATGACAGTAGTACTAGACTCGATGATTAAAAAAGAATTGAACACTTTAATAAATTTATTTGTCATATGAGCCTTTAGTCTAAACCAGTTAGCCTTAATTTTTTCCAGATTTTGGTGCTTGAAAATTGTACACATTTCTGTCACCAGTACTGAGTTACTGAGTAATAAAATGATGAAGGTGTTCAATTCTTCTTGAATCACCCTGTATTTCAAAATAGACAGATTTAGAACAGAGGCAAAGTTATTTTAGGTCAGAATTTCAAACAGTTTAAAGACTGACAGCCAAAAGTCTTTGTTTAAAGAATAGTTGGTCTCTATATTTTGTCTTTTTTCAAATACATGCAGTTTCACACTTTGTTGAAACCAGAAGCAACCAAGGTTATTAATAATAATTATAAATAATCACTAGTGATTAAACAAGTTTGAATCTTAAGTGGCAGACCATTTTCTTACTGACATATTAATACGTGTGTTGATTGCCATGATTTACTGTAACTGTACACTATAGAGAAGACGAGTTAGATCATCTCTGCAACCTATGCCCTTGGGTTCAAACTTGCCTCCCCCAGCGTCCCAGTCCATTCAACTCTCAGGGCAATAATTGGTAAACATTATAGCCTACAGTAGAGCCCCCTGTTATCTGACAGAATTGAGACGAACACTTGGTCAGATAAACAAAAATGTTGGATATACAAGTGATATATAAGTGTGTGGGATGAAACACATGCAAAGTCAGTGGAAGTCCAGTATATATTTGAAATGTTGCTTATTAATTCATTAACTATTATACAACTTGTACTGTAATAGCTAGCAACTTTTTTCTCTTTTCATTTGCCACCTTTTTTTAGTAAATAACCTAAAAATAAATCATAATCACAGCAAATGCAACAATTGCATTTCCAAAAATGTAGATTTTTAATCAATTACTTTAAATATTTAAATTTATTGAAATTTTAAACAATGTTAAGCTCTTTCACTTTTTGGGAAAATATATTTTAAAAATAATATTGTCATAGACTGTCCAGTCAATCAAGGACTGGTTGGAGGTGGATGAACTTTATTTCATTATATTATTTAACCATCCTGCTGGACTGGGAGCTCATGGAAGCTTGGGTAGCCCTGCCATGTGAGACTGCATGGAGCATGAATCCAACTGCAAAGACACACTTGTCTTCACCACGTCTCTCCTCAGCTTCTCCTATGTATCTAATTTGTTGTCTCAAAGTGAGAACCATCCCTCATTTTAATTCTTCCTTTCTTTTTCTTCTCCTGTTAAATAAATCATAGAAAAATATAGTTTGCCTCATTTAGTGAGGTCATGTCCATTGTTGCTTTTTTGACTTCCTTCCTTCGCAGTTCCCACCAGCACCATCAGAGCATTTCGTGCTTCAGCACAGGTCATGCTTTCATGAGACTAAATAACACTGACACATGACTGACACCAACGCAAACATCTTAGATTCTGTGTTTACCCCTGTCTTTTTAGATGAATGGTAGGATCCAGAGTATTCCACATGCTGAACCCCTGTCCAGCTTCCCGTTTGTTGTCTTGTGTGCAATTTACCTTTTTCTGCTCTAATCTCAAACACCTATGGCCAAGGATGAAAGCATGCTGAGGACTGGGTGTATGTAACCTTTAACCTTGTACTACACATTTTCATCATGAAGTACTTTGATTTATGAAACCACCTTTAGTCAGTGACTCATGACCCAGTTAAACGACCCTTGTTTCCACCCATTGCTTGGTTTGCATGTTCTCAAAGTCAGGCTTGTACAGAACCAGCGCATGGGCAGCTCCAGCAGGTCCTTCTCACTGCCCATGGCAGGGTCAGGCCTCTAGAAGGACAGCAGTTGTCCTTCCAAATGCACTGAGGTCCTCCTACATGTGTGTCGTGTTTATCGCTTCTATCCTGCTTCTTTTCTTCCTCTGATCTTGGGATATGTAGCAGCATGGTAGTAACTTTTGTCCAACACCTGTTTAGGTGTATATGAGTGTGTAGATGGAGGGTTAGTGTTTTTTTTTTTTTGTAGGCTCAGCCTTCTGCTCTTCTAACAAGGCTAATTCTGAACCTTAATCGCAAGACACCATTGTTCAGTTGTTTTGCTTGCCAATTGCATTAAAAGAGCCTGGGGAGGAGAGGGTGAGTGTTTTTAACCACAGTTTTAGGTTCAAATTTCTGTCTGTGTTCATCATTATTGGAACCAAAGTGCGTGCCATGCACCTCTTTCTGCCACTGGTCTTCTAACGACCATTAGCAGGCTCTGGTCGAAACACATCTAGAGTTTGCTTTTTTGTTCTATGCTTAGCTTGTTTTGTTGGATGTAAACTTAGGGCCCATTATGCAGTCCTATGTTATTCCTTTAAATGGACTGAATATCAAGGAGCCAGATAATGAAATCACTTATCCTATTATTACTTATGGGGAATAATTCTAATAATTTGTTCACCCAAGTTCACAGCCAAATGATGCCTAATGTCATAAGGAAAATGTTGTTTGACACATTAAAACAAAGTTATATATAATATACATTTTGAGAAATAATGATTTTGTGAAGTAATCTTACCATGGTAAGTGTGTGTGGAACGGCTTTAGGAAGACAAAAGCTTTGTGTCACATTTAAATAAAACTATAATTACAAAATTGAGAGCACCATGATGCAAAACAGAGAATGCAAATGTGAGTGCAAGGAAGACCACAGGGTCCCAGTTCCCAGCTGAGAGTGTGAACACACAGTTTCTCCAATTATGTGTCTCTCTCTTACACAGCTGCTTGGTGTAGTTTACAAATGCAGTTATAGTTTATCTTATTGAACATAACACTCAAGTAGCTGTCTATAGAAGTGGCATTCAAGCAGCAAATTATTAGATAACAATAGCAGATGAAACGTAACTTGTTCTGAAAGAAATGGGTTTTGAGACCCTTTCAGAATGCAGGAAGGACCCAGCATCTCACTGAAACCGAGGGAGCCCATTCCACCACTTTGGGTCGAAAGCTATCAGTGCCTGTTTATGGTAATTAGTCTTTTTGTGTGATGTGAAGTGATGGGTATGTTCCCATGGTCCATGTGATATGTTAAAATATTCTGAAATTTCTCGGTTGTGTTACCCTTCTCTTCCCTCTCATTTACCCTGTCTCTCATTCTGTTGCTCTCTCTGTCTCTCTCGCTGTCCACCTCTCCCTTTCCCTCTTAGTCTCTAATGGACGGACTTTCGATTTTATTTGCTCTCCATCTTCATCCGACAGGCTGTGTCTGGCGCTATGTTAGAGCGAGCGCGTCCTACACCCCTTATTTACCTCCTCTCTGCGACCCCAAGGATGGTCACCTGCTTGTGGATGGCTGCTATGTAAACAATGTCCCAGGTCAGAGCTGTGAACCCCATCCCCTCCCCATGATGACCACCAGCACCTCCAACGAGTTTGTCTGCCCCCTACCCCCAGTCACTACTAATCCCCCAAACCCTTCCTAAATGGCCAGACATTGTGACTCCCATGGTTTGGAAGGACGGTCCAAAGAGGTTTTAAATATGAGCGGCTGGGATGGTGTGGTTATCTACCATCCCCTCCCCTCCCATCCCCTGTGATTTGGCTTTACCCAATTGGCAGCCCCCCCCACCCCCCACCCAGCGACCGCTTTGCAGGCACTCCCCTGGCTTGGCTCGGCTTGGTTCAACTTAGCTCAACATGCAGAGGTACCCCCATGTGGCTCCATCAAGATGTGCGCCTTCCCACCACATCCTTGGATCCTGGTACAAAAACATCACATCACAAGTCATGGGCGACCATTGATCTCTGTCTGCGTGTGTATGAATGTGTGCATCCTCGCTGAGTTTACAAACATAAGAAGTTTCCTATGTGCACTACTCATAAATGGAATTCTCCAATTGTTGAAATAAGAAAATCACAGCTGTAAGCCATTTTTAAACTCGAGTTCCTTAGCTGTGTGTTGACTCATTCTGGGGCTCCAAGATATTTGTTTGTAGGACACATTCAGAGGAACAATAGAGATGGACTAAAAGTCTTGCAGATCAGAGAAAAATGAGGGGCGTTTTGGATCCAACAACAAAACAACTAAGTCTTGTGTTTTATATTGACAACAGTTGCCTCTTTTTGGCTCTTGTGCTGTTTGACACTTTCTAGTTTTCTTATTTTATTTTCACAGTTCCCCTTTGGTGTTTCATTTAATGGTGACAGTTTTTTGCATTTTTTTTATATGGTGATCCCCCCCACACTGCCTTGCTTGCTATCTGAAGGTTGTGCTTTTACTATTCCATCAACTTCATGCTGTGGCCTGCAAAGAGGGAAATCTGCTTCCCTCATGTTTCCTCCTGCAAGCTTTGTTTGTTTCTGCACATTAGTATGAACATACTTGTGGATGTTCTGGATCCTACCTACCTGAAGAAACTATATTATTGTTTTTTAAATGAAAGTGCAGTGGAACAGTTTTTTTGTTTTATGCTGATTATGTTAGGTTTGATTCAGATTAACAAAAGTTTTTCTCAACTTTATCACTCACACACCGAAGACCCCCACCCTGCCTTGCCAGCCAGATTTCACTCCCTGAAAAAACTTCACATCTCACAGCATTGCATCTCAGTATCTCCATTGTGGAGCTCTTTTCTCACCTTCCAACCCATGTTGTGCTCTGTTGCCTCCCCTGCAGGTATTTCTGGCTAAGTTTTGTTTGTTACCCTAAGCCACTCACCAGCAGGCCACCAAAACCTGTCCACCAGGGCTTCCATTCCCCATTTTCCATAGGGGGTGTATGGGTATCCCAGTCTTGGTGGCCCATGACCAACACTGGACCCAGCTAAAACAGCACTATTAGCTGTGGGTTATGATGGTTGGGTTCAAAACAGAAAAGTCATCAGTTCAGGAGAGAAAAGTTTGGCACATACTGCAAAAAACACACCTTTTCTAATAACTTGTACATTTGAAGCAGCAGTACTATTGAAACTTCACTCATGGGCCTAACACCAATACCAACATGGGAGGTGGAGTGTCTGGGGCAGGGATTGGACTGCCATTCCCATCCCATATCCTGGCTTTGGTCTCAATCTCAAATGGCCAGGGTACGGGAGGGGTGGTGGGGATTTGGAAGGCAGCAGGGCACCGGCCCACCAATGGTTTGGCCGATATCTCGCTGTGGCCTGGCCAAGTTAGTCTGCGGAAATGTTGGCGGTGCAGCCGGGTCCTCATGGCAACATTGTCCACCCACCCCTCCTCCCACCCTACCCCTCCATGTGTGCCAGGATCTCTGTGGCGCTATGTGAGGGCCAGCATGACCCTCTCCGGGTACCTGCCCCCACTCTGTGACCCCAAAGACGGAAACTTACTCATGGATGGTGGCTACACCAACAACCTCCCAGGCAAGTAATGGGCAGTCCAACAGCATGGAGGGTGGAGGTTGTCTGGGTGGGTCGTCCTTTGGTAGGTACCATTGTTCCACTGAAGGGTTTGGGATGGATACTGACATCTGACTAAGCAGTGTGAGACTGAGACTAGTTTACAGATTGATTGCCTGGGACAGATGTCTCTTACCTGACAGGTCCAGTAAGCCATCCCTATTTCTGTATTTATTTTTGCTATACCATATTCTGAAAATAATGAAGCTAAATCTGTTATCAGTAGCATTTAGCAATTACGTAATACAGTGAGGCTTTGTTAAAGATAGTTGTTGCCTCCTTGCATCAGTACATGGGTGGCAAATCTACACTTGAAGTGACATTTGAAAGTGTAATTCAGAACGTGGTGTTTATATCAAATGTAAACCAGTCTCTGTTCACAATGACAGATTAACTTACTGCTGAAGCATTGTTTCCAAATTATCTTAGTCATCAACTGGTCTTCTTTGTCTTGTTGGTTTGTTGGACAAATTTCACACACATGAAAGTGGAATCACTGGTGCTGTTTGTTGTCAAGGCTGTCTGGCTCTTGACTGGTTGAGGTAACCATAAGCATGGTATTTGAGTACCTTGATTTATGTGATTTGTGCTCTACAGAATTAACTGGTCCAAGTTATTTCCAAAATTCATGAGTTTACTAAGTTTTAACAGTATCGTTTTACAATGACCAGATGGCACTGACTCTTGCAAACGCGTCCAGTTGAAAGATTCAAAATGTGTTTTTGAGCATATTTGACCTAATAAACTTCTTAATGTGACCTTTTCAATAGAATCATAAACACAGCTGCAAACACTTGTCATGCCTCCAGTACAGGCTCTGTCAACACTGTAGGGCTGGTGAGTCTGCGGACTGTGACCTGTTCCTGTTGGTTAACACAGCTCTACAGGTCTGGCATAATTGTATCCTGCACACTTCTTGTCTACATCAAGGCCACCAGAAAATCAGGGTTCAGAGATCACCTGTCCAGTAAAGGGATAATAAGACACATATAAATGACCCTTGTTCAGCCTTGTAAGCTGACATTGGCTTGAATTGAGTTCATAGTGCTGACAATGGATAACAAGTGTGTAGGAACCCTGAACTGAAAAGGTGTGCAAAAAATAATTAAAGTTTGGCATCGGATGTAAGGTCATGCGAGAAGGAAATGTGCAAAATAACTTCTTGCTTTTCCTGCTGCTTCTTCCCTCATGCGCTTTCTTTCGGTCAATTTGTCAACCCATACAACACTCACGATCAACAGCGGACATAGCTCGCAACATGGGCGCCAAGACAGTCATTGCCATTGATGTGGGCAGCCAGGACGAGACTGACCTCTGCAACTACGGGGACTCTCTGTCGGGCTGGTGGTTGCTATGGAAGCGGATAAACCCTTGGGCAGAGAAAGTCAAGGTGGGACAGGAGAGAGAAATGGATTCAAAATCAATTGATTGGTGATGGAGCTTTGAAAGAACCAAATCCACCTAAAAATCTCAGTCTGGTTTGTGTGGTCTTGGTTCTACTAGTGGACTGGGTGATTAGGGTCTTGAAACTACAGGAACACTAATGCAACTGAAATTACCCTGTTGGGATTCTCAAGTATTTTTTGCTTGGACCTCTTGACTGAATGTTTACAGTTGAAATCCATATTTTCAGTTAGAGCCATTATGGGAAGAGCTCAAATGGTGGGTAGGAAAGTTACAGATGGACAGGCAATGTGGAAGTCTCCGGTCCTTGAGGGTAGGGGCGCTACCCTCCTTTCATACATACGCACTTTTTGACACAGCCTGGCATATGTTCTCCTTATCAGGTGCCAGATATGGCTGAGATCCAGTCCCGACTGGCTTATGTGTCATGCGTGCGGCAGCTGGAAGTGGTCAAGAAGAGCGCCTACTGTGAGTACATCCGCCCACCTATAGACCGCTTCAAGACCATGGACTTTGGCAAGTTCGACGAGATCTACGTGAGTAGGACTGCACCCTGGCTCTATGTTGTTCCCTGTCCTGAGACTTAAGAACTTTTATCGTTTTCTCCTCTGCTCTGCCTTTATGAAGTGTTATTTGGAAAAAGTTTGGTTTCAAAGAAACTGGCTAAATTGTACTTGTGTATAAGTTGTTTGTGTTGATTAGAAACATATCAAAATATTTCTGATGTCCTGTCAGGATGTTGGATACCAGCATGGTAAGGTGTTGTTCACTGGTTGGGCTCGAGGTAACATCATTGACAACATGCTGAGAGACCACCGCTCTGCTGACTACAATGACAGCAAGAAGACAGACGTGAGTTCCCTGCCCCCTTGACCTTTTCATTTTAGAAATACTACTCTGCTAGTATCTGCTCGGCGATAACTGTGCATGTTCCCGACAGACTTGCACGTGTCCAGGAGCAGACTTCACAGACCTTGCTGAGATCGTGTCTCGAATTGAGCCAGTCCAGAGCTATGTGTCTGCAGAGGGTAAGCAGCACTTTCAGTCCATTAACATTGTCATACGTCAAACCAGTGTTGTTGCGGTGTTCCAGAGCCTTCTGCCTAAAGACAGATGGAAAAGCATTCATAAAAGTTCACTGAAGCTCAGAAGGGATATATATATGCTTGCAATAGGTTTGCTGAAGTGCTTTAGCTGGGTTTGTGCAGTTTGAAGAATCCTAATAGAAGGGACTTCACAGCAGCTGAGCACAGGTTTTTCTTAAGATTTAAAAATTTTTTTTTTAGTTTATGGACAAGTCCCTTAGAAGGCAGACAGACAAATGCAGATTTACGCTAAGTCTTTGTCTCTTCGTGGCCACAATTTGAGTGTAACAGTCTGAATGACCACCCGCAGCGGAAGAGTCAGACTGCCTGACCGAGTACGAGGAGGACGGGATTGACACAGTGCGGGAGGAAGAGGGTGGAGAAGAAGAAGAAGAGGCTGACGACCCAGAGGACCAGTCCCCCAGCGAGTGGGGACCCAATGGAGTTTTCCAAACGGTATGTTGGTGAATCCCTCTGTACAATGGGTGTTTCTTAGCTGGGATGTTTTAGGTTGAATCTTTGTAAAATATACACCCATATGCACAATTAGTGACCGGAGTGACAGTTTTGTGTCTTTTGAACATAGGATGAGGAAAAGTCTGTCCGGCAGCGGAGGAAGCAACCAAATGACTCCAACACCTGCTCTGAGATTTCAGACTGCTGACACAAGGGGGAGGCACCAATAGGAGAGGGGCTTTCTGATATCCTTAAACAGGGTCCTCACTTCTGGCCATTACCACCATGCTGTGTTCTCTGACCAATGATGGGGTATACCCAAGGGCTATAGTGGAGATTACAAGTTTGAATTATGCCCTGTGTGTGTGGGTTGGAAAGGAAATGAGGAAGTAAGAGGACAAGAGAGTTTCCAGCCTAGTGTATGAAGTGACTGCATTTCAATTTGTCATAAGCCTTCAGTGCTTCTTTGCTTACACTCCATGTGGGGCAGGTCCCCTTGTGACTATGTGCCCAAGATCAGTGAAAAATATACACTTCCCAGCCAAAGCTAGTTTCCCATAACACTCTTTACAGTTCTTGAGAATCATTGTCAATGGCACTGGAAGAGCTGTTGCAGTATGCCAGCACTCCCAGCAACATGTATATACCTTTTTGGCATAAAGTAATAGACACATGGAAAACCTAAAGGAAATACAGAAATGTTTTAGATTGCAGTTGAGTTATAGGCTGAAAGATGTGCACACCACAGTCACGTGCACAGAATGGTTTGCCAAAACCTGTTTTATCACTAATGGCCTTTTAAAAAAAAAAAGTCACTAATGACTGTACATATTTTTTTTAAGCATTGCTTAACCATTTTGCACTAAGTTATAGAATAATCTTCATTGGAGTTATTTTGGATATGCTATGAACTGGCAGAGGTGTACAACTAAAATAATTTAAGTTATATAAAATGCTACTGAAACACTGATCAATAAATCTATATTAAATATCAGTCTGATTATTCTCCTGTTGTGAGTTTGACATTAGAACATCTCCCTGCAACAAGATGAGCTACTTCAGTGTCTATTAAACCAAAGGAGTTCTGCAGCTGACAGCCCTTTAACAGGTTTTAATTTGTCTGGTTTTAGGGTATGTGAGCTTGCCTTGGATTCTACTACATCCTAGAACAGAATGTGCAATAATGACTTTAGTACAAGATGGTTGCCCATTTTATTTCAGTGATGGATATTAAAAGTTATATTTCACAACCAGATTTTGATTGGCATATTCATGTTACCATTATTAACCTTCCTTGCAAGACAACATTTAGCAGTTTGAATACATCAGTCAGTTTAAACAAGGAACCAACTTCAAACACTATATTGCTTGATGACTTTACACAATTTCTATCATTTCAATAGATCTACATTATGCTTACCATGAATGTCTTATACATTTAAAAAAGTAATACAGCACACCTGTGCCCATTCTCAGAACATTAGAGGTTTTTAAAGATATTCTGTATACTGATTAAGTTGCTAGGTTGCATGACCTCTCACCAAGATCTGTGCATCACTGCTCTATTCCACACCAAGTACATCTAGTCTTGAATTCAAGGTTAAAATGGGGAGGGGGAATTCACATTTTGCAAGAAGAAAGCAAAGATCTTAACCGCCACAGAAAAATGATTTGTAGAAATTGTTCACCTGCTAAAAAGAATTTGAAGTGTCACCAACCAGTGCCCCACCAGCACCTGTCCAGATCAAATCCCCCTGGAGACTTTGCCTTTATGTGGAGACATTGGCATTTTTGGCCATCTTGCTGTTCATCTAAAACTTCTTAAAATCTCAACTTAAACCTCCATACAAATAGAAGCCAACACTATGCAAATTGTGATTTTTTTTTTTTTTTTAAAACACTAAGCAACATATCCTTCATAAAACTCAATCAGGAAGAGAAGAACCAAATATCACCTGAAAATTTAAAGCATTCCTATTTCTCTAGAAGTGATCTCTCCTTATTTTGCTTAGATTTTCCTTATCTACAGGTAGGAGGGGTACATATAAGTAGATGGGGGTTTGATCAGTAGGGTGGAGAGATGAACCCTAAGGGCTAATGGGGGTGGTTTGGGGGTTGGGGCAGAGTTGGGTCAGGTGCATATACTAGAGGTGCTGATGGAGCATTGTTGGGCATAAAAATCAGATGGTGTGGGGCATGATTGGGAAAAAAGAATATAGGGGAAGGAATGGGTTCAGGTAAGAAAACTACAGGGGAAGGGTTGGGGTCAGGTGGGCATGGTAAAGGATGGGTGAGACTGTTGAATGTACAAGCCAGCTGGTACTGCTGAGGATCAGGCTGGGGTGAGTCACTGCTGATATTGTTTGGTAAGGCAGCTGCAGTGGGGAGGCCTGGGTGAAGAGATTGTTCCTCAACCCTTGGGGTAGAGACTTCTGGACAATCATTGAGGTTTTCAGGACATTTAAAATCTTCTGGGATGGCTAAAAGATTGAAGATGTTAAATGAGGTTGGCTACCATCACATGGGAATATAGAAGGAGAGTCAGTGGTGGAGATTTTGGTCAATATAGGGGGATTGGGTTAAGAGATGTCTTCTCACCTGTTGCAGCTGAGGCTGCTTGATAGTCCTGAAGATCTTCATGGTAACTCAGACCTTCCAGGATAGTTGCACAAAAATACAGCAAGTTTATGTACAGTGACCAGATATTCATAAAAATAGCCAAACTTTGACACCCATGGAAGTCTTGTCTGCTCCATCAAGCTGAGGTAGAAGTTTTAAGAAATGACAGCTACTATTTTCAGCAGTTTATAGGGGGTCTCACTAGTACCAATCCTGCATCCCCAAAACAAATTGGACCTGGGCATCTGGTTCACCAACCTGAGAGGTTTGCTTCCCCTCAAAAAATCCTTGGCCTAGAGTTTCCTTCCCTTTCTTCAGCTACCAGATTACATCAGAATAGCAGGCTAGCAAAACACCATCCTTTCTCCATTCAGTGCTTTGTGATACTTTACCAAGAGCACTTTGTAAAAAATTTCCTTTGTGTGTAACTACACAGAAATAGCTGCTCTGTGGACAGAGGCAACAGGCTCATACTCTCTGTATCCAGTTCATCTCAGGACCCAAGAGAAACGGGTACATAAGTAAGGCAAATGCACAGTAACAACTACAGACCAAAGAAATCCCTGCCAGTCACTTTTCTGCTGGGTTGCTTGTCTACCAAAACACTTAGTAGGCTTTCCAAGAGCAAATGTTGGCAAACTGACTGTTTCTAATGGAGCAATTCATTTGTCCAGAGACTAGGACTTGTAACCAGAAAGGTTGCAAGTTCACATCCCAGGAACCAAATCTACTCTAGTCTGGCTACTGCCCAGCTTACGGGAAGAGGACACTTGAATGTCCAGCTCTTACCATCCTGGACAATCCCCTTCATCTTCACCCACACACCATACTGCAGATTTTCCAAGTGACTGTCCATATCCATCAGGGATTCGGGTGGCATTTCTGGCTCATGTAGCTTATGATATGTCCTGAGGGGGGTAAATCAGACAGATTCAAGTCTACATGAACTGTAAGTGGTTCTATTAGACCTTATGAAGGATTTCACATACCTCTCCATTGTTGAATCAAGGTGCTGAAGGACCAGAAATGAACACATCAGTGCAAGGTAGACATGAATCAGTCAGCTCATAAGTATGTACACTTCTGCTAGAATTCCATTAGTGATTCAACCAACCCGAAGAAACATTATATCATCTTTTCCCAGCTCATGTTCCAGGATCTCAATTCTCTCAGAGAGGGACGATATTTCCTCCGACATCTTCCCTTTATTTTCTCGCATCTGCTGACTCTTTTGCGCCTCTTCCCTCTGTAGTGCCTCCATCCTCAACAGCTCCTCTTCGTACAGGAAACTGTGCAGGGCCACAAACTGTTCCTTCATTTCCCGCTCTGTTTTCAAGGCCACAATCTGGTAACAAGACAGTGATCATTCATTAAAACAGCAGTCAGGTACTGTTACACTAACTTATGCAGATTTGTTACAGCTGGAAAATAAAGTCCATGCTACATTTTTAGTTACAAACAGCTGCATCCCTGCCTAAATTATAAATGCTTCAAGTCCAGTAAAACCTAGCAGCAATATCTGAGCCTCCATATCTATTGAAGAAATCAATAGAAATATCAATTCAAAGCATGGAAATCACATGCTGGGATCTATAGCACCAGTTAGAGGAAGTTTTAAGCTTTACAGACATTCAAGTATTTGGTCAGCATGAGTGGGTTTTCCCCAAAACAAGATGAATTAAGACCATAGTTGACAGAGCAATAATTAGTATAAGCATTTGCAGCTACACTAAATCTTCATTTGTCTTGTGTGCTAAACTGCCAGATCAGTTTGAATCATTCATTCTCAGTATTACATGCCAGAAAAGTCCCATATAAAACTGGAGAAACATGCAAAGTGACAGATTACAGCAAAATACATGACATTAGAACAGTTATCTGATGACTAATCAGATTTTTCCACCAAAACAAGGCCTTCCATCTAAACTTGTACTACAATAAGTGTCAATATGGGATTTCTGTAGGTTCTGGATTACCATCAACCACATAACATGGTGAATTATGGCAATCCTGAGATGAAAGAGATGCAACACATGGAGAGAACAAACAAACAAACCTTTCCACTAACGTGCAACAGTAGCTATTGGGTGCCAATGTAAGCAGTTGGCCATCTGCTTATGGGTTACAGAAACATAAGCAAGAAACAAAAGCATCTGTAGGACACATGACAACCCACTGACCCAGAACAAAATGAATAGTTACCTTGATTTTTTTAGCTGCATCATCATAAGCCTGGTGAGCCTTTTCTAGGACTTGTAGGTGTTTCTGCAGGGGTTCAGTCAGAACCTTAACCATTCCCTGGAATGGAAATTAATGAGTATTTCAGTATCAAGGTCAACTCAAACCCACCCCTGCTAAACAACAAACATTTAGCACATGCACTTAAAAGTAGAAGTGCATAGACAATAGAAGTTAACTTCAAATGATGGCATTTCAAATTTACACCTGAGGAATCTATGACAAGGTGTAAAGGACAGTTGTCCATTTTTAAATACTTTGCTTCCCATTAACCTTGACAGACACGTTACAGTCAGTCATTCAGTTGTTCTGATTTCCTTTTTTTTTTTTTTTAAAAAAGTATATGAACTGCTATCAGTCCCACTCTACAGGGTGACAGAGGCAAGACAGTAAAACCTGCAGCTCCACCAAGGTGAAGCACCTCTACATCATAGATACCAGATGAAAAGCATACACCTACTTTATACATCTGGGCAGCCTTCACAATGGAGTAGTAGTTGTGAGTTTCATGTTCCCTTGAAGCCTGACACATAGCACACATTAGCTTGCTGTCTGTGTGGCAGAAGAACTGCAGCTGTTCTCCTTCATGCTGACTGCAGAATGCCTCAGGCTTCTCAGATGCATCTAGCTTCTGCATCTGCTTGCAAAGGTGATCAAGAACCCGACTCTTTGGGAGCTCCTCTCTGGGAGATGCGTTCTGGCAGAGGGGGCAACCCCAATGGCCCTCCTTAACCCAGGACTGCTGCAAGCAGCTTTTGCAAAAATTGTGCCCACAAGACAATGGGACCGGCTGGAAGACGTCAAAGCACACAAAACATGCATTGTCTTCACTGTTCGTCTGCTTGGAAGCCATTTCAGGTCAGGTCAGCGTTCACTTTCTTCAGCACTACCACAGTTGGTTTGAATTAGTTTTGCTTCACAACCACATCAATAGTCTATAAGTTTTGAGTTCCCATATGTTATGGCCCCTTAACCTTCTTGAAGGGTTCCCCCCCTGTCCTTTGTTCTTTCTTCTATCCTTTCTAAACTCTACTGGTGGGTAGCTAAGCTTTGAGGGATGAAGAAAGCAGCTTATGTAAGGCAGTTTCTGAACCCAACACCCCAAGTACTACTTTATTGAAAATGACATCAGGAGAAACCTAATGAGTCCCATTAAATGACTCTTAATTGTCTTTTTTGCTAATTGAAACCTTGCCTCCTGGCACCAATGAAGATAGACCTGTTAACCCCACTTTAAAAATGAGCATAATTCTTTTTCATTGTCAATTTAACACCTGGTGAATCATCACGGGACTAAAGAGTTGTGTAAAAGAGGATAGTTGTAAACAAACACTAAACAAACAAATCTCCAAACTGTATTTTTATTCTAACTGTGCAGTTGTGCAGACATTCAGAAACTTTCATAGTTTACAAACATGCTCATTGCCTGTGTATAAAACAGTTTTGTGAAAATTTCTCGACTACTACGTACACACCAATCCCGATTCATGGGAAACACTTTGATCATCTTGTGATGCAAAGATGTTTAATATATATCAAATGTTACCAAATATCATAACACTTAGGTAATGATGTCAATTAATGAAGCATAAAGGTCCCAAATCCATGTATACAGGTAAAGGTTTGGTAAATGCACACTCCACATATTTTATTTCTCTAACAGGTTAATCCTCTTTTATTCATCTATCCTACCCCGGTCAAAAGGCATGTTTTTAAGTTTAATCGGTGACTCTGCTGGGCCTTTTGTGTGTATGTGAGTGTGTGTCTCTGGGACAGGCCTTGGACCGCTGGGAACCTGCAACAGACACGCATTTCCTGACAATGGATGAATGAAATGAACTCATTCATTTACCAGTTGCTTTTCTCCAAGCTGAAGTGTGTTTCTTCTCTTGAAGCAGGAATTATGTAGATTAAGAGCTTTAGATTCAGTGGCGGGATCTAATTTGTATGCCAGGTATTTCGGGTGCAGTAGGACCAGCGTATTTGCGGTCCTTTTTGCAACAAAAGATGGATCTGCAGGGGGTGTCCTGTTTGTAAACCAGCTGAAGGGTGTGTGTAACCAGAGCTGGAGCCTTCTGAGGTCAGAGCACCCGAGGGCCTTGGGTAGGAGATGGGCAACAGCAGGTGGACTGTAAACACAACACTGGCCCACTGCTACCAGCAGTGAGTACAAGGAAAACACTGGAAAAAATAAGCATCACATATTGCTTTTATTAAATGTTAAATCCAAAATCTGCACACCATAATTGTTCTTCTGACCTTGTGTCAGCATGCAACCTGACATAAGGGAGATCTGAAAAAAATGAAGAAAATATGGAAATTTTTTTCTACTCCAATATTATCAAAAGCGAAATCTTCTGACCCCGAACAGTCAATACCTACTCTTGCCTATCAAATGGTTTAATGTGCATTTCAGCTTCTACCAGGTCAGTTGAGACACCGAAGAGAAATCTGAAATACAATACCCATCTAAAAATAAAAACTAAACAACTGAGAGGGATTAACATGACATGTGATGCTGAGCCCAAAGCCTACATGACCAAGAATGATTCCAAACTGCTGTCTAATGGCTGCAGCTCGGCTGCATCATTTCTGTTGCTTCGTTAGGGCTCAGATGTTTTCTGGGGTTCCTGCTCATGGTTACATGTTTGATGGAGATACCTTTAGGATGGTGGCTGTGGTAAAGGTGTGCTATTCCGCCATGACGGAGACCCTCCCCGGCAGGATGCGCAGTGGGTGGCGCTTGCAGGTGCTTGAGAAGTAGGGAAACACTCCCTCGGTGAACCTGTGCCTGAACTTGTGGAGGACTGTATTGTCACTGGCATCTGAGAAGGTCACCCGGCCCCGGTCCCAGTCCAGCTGCACACGGATCTTCTGGGGTTTCTTCTTCACCACCAGAGGAGTACTGATGAGAGTCCTTGCCTTGTATTCCCCACCTGACAGGCCAATTGTCCACAGGCCCCGCTCTGGGCTCGATGGGAACCACTCCTTCCTATTGATGGTCTCTTTGACCACACCTAGCACCCACTCTGTGTTGTCCCCCACCTCCACATCCCAGTAGTGCTGGCCCGAGTCGATCACCTCAGACCCCAGCACGCATTCACCACAGCTGAAGCGCTCCGGGTTGTCGGGAAGGGTCTGGTCCTCTTCCAGGTACCTCATGCTGGTCAGGTCATCAGACACAAACAGGCACACATCTGCCGTGTTTGGGTCCAGCATCACAGGGGCTAGAGAGTGTAGGGTGGGAAGGGGGAAGGTAGAACAGGAATCAGCACAGGCCTTTTGGGTGACGTCATGGTGCCTTGCACGCCACTATCAACATGAGTCAATGCAAAAAACCAATCACCTCCATCATCTCTGCCCCCAGATACACTCACTATATTGGACAATCCCCTGCATCTTCTCCCAGATTCTGAACTTCAGAATGCTTAGATGTTTGGGCATGTCGATCAGAGCTTCTGTTTCCACCTCTGGCTCCTGTGCAGTGTGTTGCGTTCTGCAACAATTGTTCACAGTTGTCACTTGAAAGCCATGTACCAGGGGGGCCAAGGGTCATAGCAGTCAGGTTTCACATACCTTTGCATGGCTATCTTGAAGTTCTGTTGAGGAACAGAGAAAGAAAATATGCTGTAAGATGGTTAAAACAGTCAAGCCCTAAGAGCAGTGTAAACTTTTCTCTTCTGCTAATATAGAAATTTCTAGGTTGTCTTGTGATTTGGTGATGAGGAAGCTTTGATGACCACCATTACAAGTCCTCACCTGCAAGAACAACATCTCATCGGTGGCCATGTCTTCCTCAATCTGCTTAATGGCCTCTGTGAGGGAGCTTATTTCGCTGGTCACCTTCTCAATATTCTCCTTCATCTTCTGGCTCTTCTGCTGCAATTCCTCCTTCAACGCCATCACCAGTGCTGTCTCCTCGTCACGCAGGAACCGGTGGAGCTTCTCAAATTCCTCCTTAATCAGCTTCTCGGCTTGCCGTGCCTGGCCCTGTGAAAGGGTACAGCATTGGTCTACAGATGGACGTTTCCTTGAGCTGTCCCTGTTTCAGACTTCGGCTGGACTATGAACCAGCAGCTAATGCTTACCTTGATGTGCTCAGCCATCTCATCAAAGTTCTGCTTAGCTGTACTGAAACCCTGGAGCTTCTCCCTCAGAGGTTTTAAAGTATTCCGGAGCTCCATCTGGAAATTCAGGCCCCAAGATTTTATACAGCTGTGTATCTAACATCCAACTTCAGATATAATGTGTATGGCTATGTATGTATGGCAAATGGATATTACTCTGTACTGAACCCAATAATCAAATGACTTATTCATTATGTTTATGGGGAAAAAATCCAAATTATTCTAAGCCCCTACCAAGTTAACCCCAAAATAACCCTAAATTTTGTCTAATGTAATGTAATGTAATGTAAGAAGGCCGTATTAGATACTGAAATAGAAAAAAAAACAGCAATTAATTAATTAATTACAATATACAAAACACTTTTTTAAAAAATAATGAAGTCATAAAACAAACTTAGTGTGTGAACTGGCTGGTTTTCAAATGCAGACTCAGTTTGTCCTGTCAGACTGAAAGCAGCAGATCTGGACCATACATTACAGATTGGATAAGTGAAAATCAGGACCTATTAGCAATAATAGATTACCAAATAATAGGATTTGAATAAATGGGGTGTGTGTGTGCGAGGTGCACGGTTGATCACCTGACCTTGCATTCCAGCACAGCTTCTTCCAGAGGGCAGCACCGGTGCTCTTTGTGTTCATCCTCCTTACAGTTGTCGCAGACCAGCTCCTGGTCATCCACACAGAACAGGACAAGCGGCTTCCTGTGTTGGCTGCAGATTCCCTGAGGATCCTCACCATCCACCTTCCCAGGCGTGGTGGCTTCCCGCCTCGGCTGCCCCTTGAAGAGGGCATCGAACAGCCCTTGCAGCATATCATCTAACACGCTGCGGCCGTAGCACACAGTGCAGCCCGATGAGCCCATCTCCCACTGGCATAGCCGCGAGCAGTCAGCACACAGGCTGTGCCCACATGGCAACACCATGGGTTCCCCCACCTGGCACCCTGGGCAGGACAGGGCAGCAGATGCGCTCAGGACTGGGGATGAAGCAGGTGATGATGATTTGGGTTCCATCCTGGCACCAATCCTCGGTCACGGCCTTTCCGGCAAATGTTGTCCACCCACTGTACTTCAGTCAGTGGCTGAAAATCCTAGAGTGATAGAACACCCGGGTGGTGAAGCGGTTAGCAGAAGCATCTGGCGGTCATCTGCGAGGGGAGCCGTGAGAGGGGAAGGAAAACCACTTTAGGGGAGGGGGTGGGTGCTGAGTCAGGTGGCAGTGTGCAAACACGGCTGCTCAGGTTTTGGACACGAGGACAGGGAAATGGAGCTGGGTGTAACAGCTGGCAACAGTACCTGCTGTTGGCATCTCACATCCTACTGCTGAAACCTGGAGTACAATAGCGACAACCACAGTCTCAGTCTGACATGACACTTTCCAAGAAAAACAGGTGACACTGGGCTAAGTTGTGGTTTCTTAAAAATGTTATATTTAGCTTGTGGGGTGTGGTATGCTAGAGCCTCACAGCTCTTGGGCTGCAGCTGAATCTGGTTCAGTGTGAGATGCTGGGTTTAGTCCCACAGTCCAAAGACATGTTGTTCAGGTGGATGGGTGACTCTCAATTACCCTTAGTATGTGTGAGAGGGAAGAAATGAGTGTGTGACTTCTCTGCAGTGGGCTGGCTACCCATTCAGGGTATCACCTGCCTCACACCCTGTGCTTCAGGATTGCCTCTGGACCCCAGATACCAAAAATAAATGGACGTTTGACTTGTTTCTTTTGCACATATTCAGGAAGCTGAAATACATCTTCTGATATAAAAGGGAAAAAGTTCAACCCCATACATATAAAGTTAGGTAATTTAATTGAAAACTGGATTATTTTGCTTTCTTGCAACATCTACATGGAGCGCAAAATAATTATTAGTCATGCAGCTTCTGGAAAAATCTGAGTTCTAGAGAGCTAGAAACGAAAACACATACTTAATATTTGATTTATTAGTAACTATCTTTTAAATTAATCATTTGTATGAGGAGACATCTGGTTGGACAAGTTCAAAAATACACATTTATTTCAAGATTTACACCACAGTTGTACTTTTATACAAAACAACATGCGTTATAACCTCAAGACTCACCAGGCAAGTTAAAGTCAAGACCTGGTGTCACACAGGATTGGGATCAGAGGTGGAAACTGGATTTCTTACTTTCACAAATATATTCATTAACTCCCTTTTTTTGTGTACGACTTGACACAGTGTAACTTTCACTGTTTTTCATGCTGCATCATAGCACAACCAAGGAATGAGGTCAACTACAGCTTGCTGTGTGAGTTAAAAAAACACAATGTCCTCTCAAAGTTGTTATCTATATACAAGAAAGAATAAATGTGTAACATTGCAGGTAGAAAATAAAAGATTGTAAAGGCTATCTAAAAAGGCACAGATGCACATATTTCTGTGACTGGAAATCAGCTATTTTAATAAAGCAACAACTTCACTGAAATAGTGAGGGAACAGTGTGGGAATTAAAGGAACCAGAAGAATACTTTTTGGTGGCCTCAGTCCTGGGGGGTGCCCCGGGGTTCAAGGTGGAGCC
This sequence comes from Arapaima gigas, assembly GCA_900497675.1. Lineage (NCBI taxonomy): Eukaryota > Metazoa > Chordata > Actinopteri > Osteoglossiformes > Osteoglossidae > Arapaima > Arapaima gigas. The sequence continues at coordinate 672,619 of UFQX01000071.1, forward strand.
ATAGCCCCCCTTCGGCGCGGAGGATGAGCTCAGGCAGTCGACGCACCTCGCTGTCCCGGGGGACCAGGTGGAACCGGCGCAGAGTAAGTGCCACCACCACCTTCATCTCCGCCATGGCAAAGTTCTGGCCAATACAGTTCCTTCAGAAGGAGGATGGCATAGAGAGGTCGGGGGTCACAGGTCACTGAGGCTTTTCACAATGCAATGCATATGGACTGGTGGACAGTCCAAAGTGTATGTGTACATGTTTCAGGGAGGGAGTCTGGACCACTGCAGCCTTGCACTGAACCATTATTACTGATAATGGATGAATGGGTAGGAAGATGGATGGATGGACGAATGGATGTACAGGCTGATGGCTGTATCCTACCTGGGGCCTGCAGAAAAGGGGATGAAGGCATAAGAGGACCGTCCTTCAGAGTTCTCAGGATCGAAACGGGTTGGATCATAAACCTTGGCAGACAAACAGAGATGGGTGTCAGCTGGGACATTTGGTCCATTGTGATGGGGTCTCCTGCATCTGTCAGCCTACAGATACACCTAAACCAGGGGTGTTTGCACAAGCTGAAGGGAAGACATGCTGTATGTTTCCACTGCAAGTGAAGGCAGAACCACACAAACCTCAGGGTTGGGCCAGATGTCTGGGTTGTGATGGGTTCCATAGATGCTGACCAGACATATATTTCCTGAAAAATAAACATAGCTTCCCGTAAGTGTTTTTCTATTCTTAGAATAACAAGGTTGTGTAGAGTGAACCGGTAAATCACTGGGAGGAAACTAACATTGTTAGAGAAGCAGCAGCTAAATAAATAACTTCTGAAGTTTCTTGTATACAACTGTCATCATTGATATGACACATCCAACAGCCCTCTATGAGCCATCTGTAACCCCCAATCTCACTTTTGGTATGTTCACTCTGGAGTATCACTATCAATTCAGTTCCCACTCCAAGCTCACCTTTAGGTGTGAACCCATCACACTCACACTGGGGTCTAAACCCTCCCTTTCCCACAGTTCCCCACCCTGTGGTATAAAACCTCAGTTTCCCCCGTTACCCTTACCTTTTGGTATGACCCGTGTCCCTGGCACTGTCATGTCCTGGCCGAAGCGGCGTGTGACAGCAGTCACTGGGGGGTGCAGTCTCAGGCTCTCCTTGATGCACATGGTCGTGAAGGGCAAGTTGGACAGGTTGTCCCTGCAGCCACAACCATCACATTCAACATGATCACCTGCATGTTTACTGCAACTTTTGCCCAGTTTTACCACTGTAACTGAAAATATTACTCTAACTGGGCTGAAAAGTCATAATAAAGGAGAGGATGTGGTGTGCAGTGCCACCAAGATGGGAGATGTGTTTGAGGTGGAGGACAAGCTGCGGTTGTCCTAACCAGGTGATCTCCTCGCTGTCGTGGTCCTGCAGCAGGGCATCCACCTCGGCACGGCAGCGGTCCTGGTATTCTGGGTGAATGGCCAGGTTGTAGAGCACCCAGGAGATGCCACTTGCGGTGGTGTCATGTCCTGCCACCAAAGGGAATGAAGAGGAGATCATGAATCAAGAGAAGGGACACGTCAGGAGACAGATAATTCCATGGAGAAGAGCACAAAGTGAAGAAAAATGTCCAGTATTAGTGGAAATTGTACGAGCAATGGAAACTAGTTTTTTTTTAAATCAAAAGGCATTTGGTGAACACGTTTGATGAGGAAATGAGGCACCATGTCCTCCCAGCTCTGCTGCAGCAGCTCCCAGAGATGTAGGACACTTGTGAGTCAGCTTACTTTCACTCTCCTCTCCTGTTTGTCCCATACAGGTACTGCTCAGGTATGTTCAATCTTTAGACTGTTCCCGAAAGTAAAGTTCTGACAAACACAAAGGTGACAGAAACATAAGAATGAGCTCACCTTCAAACATGAAGGTGTCTGCCTCTGCCTTGATCTCCTCATCAGTGAGGCCCTTTCCATCTTCATCCTGTGGACAACAGTGCATAAGTTTGCCTTCCATCTCAGTCCAGTACTGAGAAATTCACACTTGTGTGATAACACATAGAGGTCATTTTTAATAAAAAAAAAAACAAACTAATAAACCCAAAATGAAAATAGTAAAAACCGTCATCAAGCAATCACATAACCTCCAACCTTTGTACTCTTTCACTGTATTTCCTGTATCATCTTCGTTAGAGATTAAGTTTTCATTCAGCCAATCATCCATCCATTTACCCATCTACCTGTCCACACATTCACTATCCCACCTGTCTGTCCATCCACCCATCGATCCATCCATCCAGTCCCCTATAGGTTTGGCTGTTTCTGCCCTCTATTTCTCTATCTTCTCCACCTGTCTTAGTGCTCTACTCTTTCTACTCAGTCCCTGACTATTTCCTATACAACTTCCCCCAACACACACTCTCTCACATACCCTCGACAAGAGCAGAACATCGATGAAGTCCGTCACTTTCTTCCCACGTGTCTCGCCCTCCCTGGGCTGCTGATCTGACTGTCCCTGCTGATGGAGCGTAGCCCGGCGCTTCTGCACCACACTGGCCGTGAACTGGTGCACCACGGCGCAGGCACGTTTGAAGCGGCGGCCCTCGTCCGTACGCCAATACAGCCAGTCCCAATGGTAGAGCATCCGGTGCTCCCGCTGCACCACCAGGGTGCTCAGCTCATAGATGGCGGCAATGTACTCACTGGGGCGCCTGCACCAGTGGGGAGGGACAGGGCCAAAGAAACGGGGGTAGACAGTGTGTTTGTAAGAGCGGCCTTTTTACAGTGAGAGTGTGTGTGTGAGTCTCACCTCCCCTAGAATAATTAAGGGAATGAACATGAACATAAGGTCTCAAACTAATGGAAATCGTGCAATTGGACCTTTATAAAAATATGCATTAAAATCCCCCATTCTTGCTGCTTTAAACACTAAGCTTCCAGTTACAGTGGAAATCACCCAGCTGTATAAAAGGATAAATCACTGTAACTAGCTTAATATACAAACCTCACTCTGTAAGTGACCTTGGAGAAAAGATTCATGAATAAACAATAAAATCATCTGTCAGGAAGCCCAAAACAATGCAGCTGCTGTGGTGCAAATCGGTGGCACCACATGGTGTCAAAAACAATGTGTGACAACAAAGAACTCCTGTCTCTTGCTGGTGTTGAACCCACAGCAAAACTGAGTATTAAAGTAAATGCTGAACAGAACAATAAACAAATGCAGTGGAGATTCGCAAATGCTTCCTGTTAGATGACATGAAACATTGCTGTTTTTTTTAACTGGTTGACCTCCATCTGCTTCTTCATATTCTACTAGTTTACCTAAGAAACATAACTAGAAACATAATTTTTACAGTGTACCTAAAACTTAAAATATTGTGTAATATATTTGAAGAGAAACACTGGTAATGGCCACGTATTTCAATGTCACCCTCAGTGTATTGCAGCCAGTAGGGTGGGGGGGGTCCTGCTCTGCCCCCAGGATACCCACTCCTGGCAGTTGCTGTCATAGCTGAAGGTGCATTTTAGGAGACTGTCCAGGGTCATCAGGCTGATCTGCTCAAACATGTCCAGGCAGCTGTGACCCTCTGCCACCAGGCGGCGCCACTTCTCCTGTCGAAGGGAACCCACAGCCGACACAAGATGAGTATAAACCCAGTAAACACAAATATGTTTTATATAGATGTATTCCCCTGTAAACACATCCCACCCCAGCCAACAAATCTTCCAAGTGAATATATACAGCAATACCTCGATTAGCACTACCTTCTGTGTGACAGCACTCATATTTTAGTCCTTTGTGTCATTTATAATTGAAATTTACTGCATTATTATTATTATTATTATCATTATTGTTGTTGTTGTTGTTAATAATAATAATAATAATAATAATATTTTTTCACATTTTGAGATCCACAAAATGCACTTCTAAAAAGCAGAGCACTAACTGAAATAGAGGAAAATGCAGTCACTTTAATTTATTAGATACATGAAAGTACTGGTAGAAATACAGTAGAACAGAAATTAATTTTTATTGAAAACCTTCTCATTGGAGTCAAATAAATAACTGCTTGTTATCTGTCTTTGCACTTGTATTGTACATGAAAATATACAGGGAGATACTTGAAGTGCTGAAAAGACAGTAAAAATGCAATAAAAGAGGGTAAGATGGGAGTTCTCCTTCTCAGTGTGTTTCATTATAATAACTGCAATAAGTGGGTGTCATACCTGCTCACATTGTCCTGATCTAGCAAAACACACACACACACACACACACACACACACACACAAACCCGTAGATGTACAAATAAAAATAAAAGCATATCTGTTCATTGCTGTCTGTCTGACAGCTGCAGAAAGAAAAAATAAAGGTAAAAATATTTTTTTAAATGCAAAAAAAAAGAAAATTACATTTTATTGTGAGGAACCTTTGAATGTAAAAAAAAACATGCCACGCTTGTGTGAAATGGGTGAAAGAAACAGTGTTCCTCAAGAGCGAAGCGTGTGTAAGAACACAAAAGGGTGTGAAGCTGTGGCCCCATGAGAGGGACTAAGGTTATGATGGTACCAATAACCCAGAAGGGAGATGTGTGCAAGATCGTCACAGTGTGAGCGCTATAACAAAACATCACCAAGTGAGGAGTTACTATATTTTATTATAGTGCTGCTTCAGTAAAGCTCCATTCCACAAGAACGCATCTAGAGTGCCAACCCAGGTATTAATGCAAACAGACAGAGAAACACACACAGGGTAGAGTGTGAAAATGTACTGTTAGCAGCTCCTCACAGTTCTACAGACTTCAACACCCAGCAAGAAGCTCCATGCAACTTAGCCAAAGCTGTAATGGATTAAGATGCAGTGGCTCATAAGCCGCCATAAACTGTCATCCTGCAGATCAGGAAATATTGATGTGTGTGCAATCGCAGTGCTGCATGCAAGCGGTGTTTTGGAGAAGCAAGTGTGGTGTTCTTGCATAGTGAACTGCTGCGTCATGGGGCTGAGAAGGAAACCAACACAACCTAATATCAAGACAGTTTATATGTCTACTTCCTTATCAGTTTGGAGAAATTAGAATCTGCTGAGTTCTCTGCTCAGTTGAAGGCACGATACTTAGAGCAAAAGTGTGTGCAAAACATCGCCAGCGGCTTCTACATTTACATTTGTATGTTAAGCAAACACTTTCATCCAAATGTACAGCTCAGGACAAACAAAAGTCCACCGACAACAGCCAACGATGGTGCTTTCGACACAGGATTATGACATCACAGGGTGTCTGTGTGATACTGCGGCTGAGACGTACGTGCATGATGTTGGTGGACTTGTTAAAGATGGCGACGTAGATCTTAAGGATGTCGAAGTGGAAGGCGGGCGTCAGGAGGCGCCGGTGGCGGGACCAGTGCTCCCCATTGCTCAGGAGGAGGCCTTGCCCTGCAACACACCCCACGGTTTTTATTTCTCTCCACCCCCACATTTCCCACTCTAAGCCCCAACACAGACCCTCGGCACCGAGACCTCATCACTCACCCAGCCACGGCCGCAGAAACCCATAGAAGAGCTCGTCCTTGTAGGTATTGGAGGCTGCAGGGAGAGAAAAGGGATGTGGGAAATGACAATTGGGCCACCAGCAGCTCTGAATCCCGCAAGGGAAGCTGTTATACCGTGGAGCAAATTATTTAACCTGAATTTTGTTGCTAAATAAAAAACATTTAAGCAATATGAGTGTTATTTGATTTGTTTTTTTGGATGGCATGTAAATAAACTGCTTAGATGATGAGTGCGTGATGGAGTGTGTCAGCATGGTAGATCTCAGACTAGCTGGACTAGACTAGCAAAGGTACCGGGGGCAAGCAGGATGGGCTTGATGTAGTCAGGATGGAAAAGGCGGATTAGGGTGTAGAAGGGCCCCAGGAACCAGGCACAGGAGTGTTTGTACATCTTCACCAGCTCGTCCACCGACTGCAGGCCCTCCTCCGTGTTTCGCATCTGTGAACACAAACACACTGGTAGGTGCAGGGGTCGTACTGCCATCACCAGTACAGTGGAGTTTTCCTCCACCCTGAGGGGCCGGCTGATTAATATGTCACACCTGTAGAAATCCCTTCAATTAACCTTTTCCAGGAGGGAGAAAGAAGGAGCTACTGGAGACCAGGGACCACAGACAGCCATTTTGCATGTAACACCATGCAATCTGTGTTCTTGTTTGTTTCTGACTCCTTGCTCCCAAGTCTGAACCTTTTCATTTTTAATGTGTGCCTGCACCAGAATATTTTTCATGACCTGTGGGTGCCTATATGACTCAGTACACCTGAAGGTAAATATTACTATCATTTTAAAACTCCTACATGTTATCTAGTTCCAGTGACTCCAATTCAAAATATCCACATCGTCGCTTCCTCCAGTCTCCACTGCACCCATCGTTGACTCACTTGTGACACTTGTAAATAAACCCGCACATGAGTCCACAGCCATTTGCCTTCTCCATAAGTGATGACAATATTAATGCTTCATTTGTAATAATTGATCCCCTTCCTTGCTTTTTCATAACCTGAATAGAGATAGTTACTCACGGCAATAGCCCTGTTAGAAGTATCTACCTATTAATTTAACATCTTAAGAATGTTTACATGCAAGACAGGTCTGGAGTATATAAAGATGAAACTTCAGTAGGGAAGTGTTAGAGTAAATCAGCAGCATCGACACCCCCAACTATCTGTGAGCCCAGATGGAAAGTAAACAAACCTTCACAAAGAGCATGATCCCAGCCTGATGCTTCCACCTGCTGAAATCTCAGCTACAGATGTACTGGGCCCTTCCAGAGAAAGTGAAACACGGCCTTATCTTGGGCACATGGCAATCTATGGAATTTGTGTTAAATTTATCACACTGGCCCCACTTCAGGTATGCAAAGATAAGCAAAATAAACTGCCTTTCACACACTTTGCTTTTGTATCTTCTATATTGTAGGGGAGAAGCTGTGCACATCTTTTGGATTAAAAATGTCATTTGACTAGAGGAATGTGTTCTGTGTCCAGTTGTGCTGAAATATTTTAAGAGGTGGGTTTATTCTCTGCGTCTGAAGACATCAAGACACGTCAGCAGACAAGACCTTCAAAGCATTCATTTCAGTAAGTTGCTACATTTCCTACACATAGATGACCCATGTCCTTAATTCACGAGCGGTTTCAAAGTCACAATTGTCATATCTGCAGGGTCAAAAACTGATATAAAATCTGCCTGCTATAAATGTGCGTATTTGAAAAATGTTTAAATTATATGGCTGCCCACATCCATAAAATTGCATCATCGAAGTGTTTATTTTCATGCCCTTTGCAGCCCAACGCTGGGATCAGAACTTCCTGCAATGGAACTTTCATTTCCCCAAACCGCAGCAAACAGAATAGCCCCTACATTCTCAAAGGGTCAGATTTAGTATTTTTTTCCACACTGTACTGTACAAATGAAGAAACTCAGACGCAGATGAACATTAATCCCAGTCTGTGAGGGGCATATGAAAGGTGGTAAAGTGGCTGGTATCACCACTGTATGCCGGCAGGATGTATCCATCCATCATCTCAATGTAAATGTAGTAAGAAATAATGAATTTTTAATTTCTAATAATGAAAGTTTCATGAAAAATAAGGAGAAAAAGATGGAAGATTAGCTCTTGAGGCCTCCATCCTTACTGTTATTTAAAAAAGGTGTGTCTAGATTATACAGATATGGAATCAGCCTGACCACTTGTTTGAGAAACAGTTCAGTTTCAACAGTTCGGTACAGGATCAGTTTGTGATCCTGTTCACACAAGTCAAAGTACTTAATTGCTTGTTTACACTGTTTGCTTCCTTTGGAAATCAGGACAATCTCATCTACAGACACTCCTACTTGAACCTTAACTATGTCCTGCTCCACTCATCTTCTAGTGCTGTTGCCCTCATTGTGTATTTTTATTTTTGTCAAACCAACAGTTATGTTGTCTCTTGGTGGGTTACAGAAACTTTGATTTGGCAATTATACACACTTTTCATGGGTAATAGCTTTTACTTCATTACACTTGTTGATCAACAGAACTTCTCTTTCCAAACATTTCCATTTTGACCTGGAAGCCACCTCTTACCTGGGTTCTATAGGTAAGTGTGACACTTTACAGATATTAATTACATTTACACCTTTTCATATAGCTGACACTTTCTCTCCAAAGCGACATGAAGTGCAACTCTATGCAGGGTTTCACCTTCGCCACAGTACACACCATTTCAACAGGTTTCACCATTGGCCCACAGGAAGTGACCTAACAGGATGAAACAGACTTTCAACACTTTTCCGCCGAGCACATGGGTATCAGGGAGACTGACCGAGGGCTAAAATGTGTAAACTGACATGAACTTCCACTAAAACTGAATTAACATCTGCAGGTTAATATTTATTTATTATATATGACACTTTTCTCCAAGGCCAATTACAACATACACAACCAACAAGCTCATTTACAAATTATACATTTGCCCACATGAACAGTCTAGCAAATTATCTTAATCTTGATATATTTATATAACTGGGTATTTTGCTACAGCATTTTGGGTGAACAGAGCAGTCCCTTTTATGTAAAGCTGAGGGCTGAATAAGTGATTCTTTATATATTTCTAAGTACTTCTTGCAGCAATTTGCATTCCAGAGGACAGGAGGCTTGCTAGATAGTTCAGTGTCATGTCTGACTTGGTGACACACCCCCCAGGGGTTTCACCACTGTTTGCACAGGAGTTGGTCTAACAGATCAGGCCAGATTTTCAACATGTCAGTGTCTTCATCCACTAAGCTTGTGAGTGTTGCAGAAGGGGAGGATGGAACAGTGATCTAATCCTAGATTCTTATTTCAGCATGTGTTCATTTCTTTCACTTACAGCATCAACAGCCTGACCTCTATTCAAAGCACATTAATTATCTTCTTGTTAGACCTCGCTCATATCTTAGGAAGAAATTTCATTTAGACCTCTTTTTCAGTCAGAGTTCTCCCAAAATGGGAGAAAATAGGTGTTATTTGTCTCCTTATTGGCATGTTTCTGTGTATCTGTCAATTTCTACAAACTAGAAAATTTTCAAAGAAGTTTAATTTTCTGCAGTGAATAAAAGATACTAGGAGATATTGCTGATACTAACAATATACAGTATTGTGCAAAAGTCTTAAGCACGAGTGGGAAGAATGCTATAAAGTGAGGATGGTTCCAAAAATGATGCCATAAACACTTATTAATCAATAAACCTTCTAAAAAGTGCAGTAGACAAAAAAACCTCAGTCAAATCAATATTTGGTGGGACCACACTTTGCCTTTAAAACAGCATCAATTCTCTTACACAAACTTGCATGCAGTTTAAGGTAGAGGTTGGTAGGTTCTTCCAAACATTTTGAGGAACTGGCCACAGTTCTTCTGCAGACTTTGACTGTCTCTGCATGTCCTCCCAGATTGACTTGATCATATTGAGATCAGGGCTCTGTGGGGACCATACCAACTGTTGCAGGATTCCTTCTTTTTGCTGAAGATAGTTCTCTATGACTGAGATTGGGTGTTTGAGGTCATTCTCAGGCTGCAGAATGAATTTGGGACCAATCAGAAACCTACCTGACCGTAGATAAGAATCTACCTGTACTTCTCAATAGACATTGAAGTTGCATGCCTAAGACTTTGGCACAGTACTGTATATTTCTTTAGTAAAGGGAAAACAAATTTTGAAGAAACGTGAGAAAACAAATCTGAGCCAACTTGGAGCATAACTTAGTGCACACTGGGTGCTGTGTAGATATGAGGCTGTTATGAATCATGTCCATGTACTATAGTTACCGTGTTCTACTAGGTAAGCAGCTCAGACAGAGAATCTGGATTTTCAGGGAGGAGAAAAGCAACAGGAGCTTGTGAGAAGTGCTGGTACACAAAGAAAAGCCCCAGTTCTCCACAGAGTAAAGCGTAGTTTTGGCAACATGTTTATAAACTCATAGGTCCCTGGGCTGGTAGACAGCATGCTGGAGTCACAGGTGTGAGAAACATGCTTTTCTGTCCTTTTCCGGGTGATCTGAACTTGTCCCAGCATACAGCACCAAACAAACATGCATGTACACAAGTTTTGTCTTGTAAAAATCTGCAGCAAAACAAATGGGCAACAAGGTTTTTCACTGGCTTATAACTACAGTGGACTTCGCTCAGGTTTGCAGCAGTGGCTTTGTGTCCAGAATTGGACCCTTTGAGCCTTGATAACACCACAGTCAAGGCTACTTGGATTTATGGGGAAGTCTCATTCAAAACACCCCATCAGTCGTCATGTCCAACTCTATGTGTTCGAATGACCCACAAAACCAACAGCTGAGCTGACATGTGAAACAACCACATGACCACAAAAAACTGCAGAATGAAACTAGATATGTATTTTGCAAGAGATATGTTGGGTTGCACGATACTCTTGAATATTGTCCTTTCATCTTATACAAAGAGCTGTAACACAAGTTATTTATTTCTGCCCATATGTCTGCTTTATTTGCCATCTTGCTGCATGCAACAATGTCCTGAATGTATGTTCATACAAATACTGATCTGGGCTTACAAACAGTACAAATGTGTGGTATTCTTTCACACTTTTTTCCTAACTCATTTGCATGAGGATTTGGTTGGTTTCAACATGCAAATGATAATTCATAACTCCACTGTGACACATCGCCCAAGAATGAGCTGGAACTGATTATTTTCTTGTCTAGTTGGTTATTTGACTATGAATCCCACTCCTGCCACCAATGTAATTGAACCACATTTGATTCTTTCAATCTGTAAGAATGATCACTTCCCTAGGGCTCTAGACATTGACCAACTGAATAAAATAGGATTCATTTTAGTCAATTTAGGCTGTCTGACTACAATGTCATTCTTTGTGTTAGAACAACTCTTGGTGGGATGTTGAAGGAAATGCCAATTATGTGGCTCTTCAGTCACTATGCCACCTGCTGAACAAGACTTATTTTCATCAGGACTGACTACTGTTACACTCTGCTGTCATGCTGTCCATACCAGACGACATCTAGGCGACTGTTATTGCAGTTATGTTTAGAGTAGATTATAGAAATGTAGTCTTGACTTATAAGGCAGTAAATGGAGTTGCTCCTGTGCACCTTAATGAGATCATTGACTACTATCTTGCCTACAATCTTAAATGCTGGTTATCTTAAAGAACCTGTAAAAAATAAGATTACAGTAGGAAGAAGTGCCTTTAGCTGCAGAGCACCACAGCTTTGGAATGGTCTGGCTGAGGTTGTCAGAAATGTCTCTTCTGTGTCAGCATTGATATCAAGGCTAAAATCTCATTTCTTTTACTTGGGATTTTCAATATAAGTCATGTTCAATATTGCATGTTCTCTTCTGCATCTTGTATTCACAGAATAATTACCTTGTCTTTTAATATCTTTAGCTTCTTACCCCTTTTTTCTGTTTGAGTTTGTATGTATCACAAGCACAGATTGTTGACCCTCCTCTCCTGATGAGACCAGCGGTATGAGCAGAGCTCCATGTTGCTGGGAGCTGAGGACCCTCAGCCATGATGATGTGATCAGCCCGGGGGGGGGGGGGAGAGAGCTGCTGGTACTTGGACCCCGAGAAGATTATTTTTCTCCCTTGCCTTGGGAGTTTTTTTTAAGTTTTACTCTCCTTGGTTGGTGGCAGGTCTACTGTATTGCTTTTAAACATTCTTACTGCACACTGTAGTTTCTCTCATCAACATATAACCTCTATCTGTAGCCTCACTTCATGTCTGTTATCTGTTTTTTTGTCTTAATCTGCTGTTCAGGTCTGAGTCACTGTGTGAGAAGTGCTCTATAAAAATAAATTTAATTGAATTGAATCAAAAATATACTATGAAATATAGTTTTTGCTATCAGAAGTTATTCTTCAAAATTCTGGGGTTGTAAAAACCATCTCTTTTTCAAGTAGGACAACTTAATCCTGTTTAGTCTGCTTCAGCAAGGAGAAACCAGGGGCTGCCACAAAATAACTGCCTTTCCCTACACATTCAACTTTTTTGTCTATCTATCAGTGAGTGATTTTTACCATATCTGATCTCTGCAAGCACCACGCAATTTGTCACTCACCAGTCCCAGGTGGCCCAGGAGCCAGTTGCGCTTTGGTGGCTGGGCAAAGCATTGCAGTCGGCAAATGTTGCTGCTGTATTTCACAAGCAGCTGGCTAACACGGAGCAACAGGAGCAGGGCAACCACGAGCAGGCAAAGCTGCAGGACACCCCATGTGGTGATGGTGGAGGGAAGCACACGGCTCAGCAGCCCTTCTGGCTTCTTCCTCATCCTGCAAGAGAAATAATGTGACCCCCTGAGCATCACTTTCCAAAACTTTCCAGATTCAGGAACCGATTATTATTGTTGTTGTTGTTGTTGTTGTTATAATAATAATAATAATAATAATAATAACAATAATTAGTAGTAGTAGTAGTAGTATTAATAATTCTGACATACTGACTCCATGACATTTAGCAATAATGTAATACATAGTGTAAAATGCACTTTCTCCATGCTATTTATACAGCAATAAAAATACAGAATAAAATGTAAAATGCACTTTCTCCGTGTTATTTATACAGCAATAATAATACAGAATAAAATGTAAAATGCACTTACTCTGCTTAACAGTGGAGAATTATACCCTGCGAGCGGTAGTAATGCGGCTCCAGCCGGGCGCCTTTATCTCTCCCACCTCGCGCTGCTCCCGGATCCAGGAGGGTTTTCGTCGCGACCGACTGAGTGCCGAACTGCGCCAAACTGATCTCTCGATTTCGCTTACTTTCCCTTTCGGTAGTTGTGCGGCGGGGGTCGCAACTTCCGTGTCGTTCAGCCCAGGGCTTCCCGTGTTTGCGGTTTCAAGCCCCGACAATGAAGTTAAACATTTTATTTCACCGCTTGTTTCTATTTATCTCGCAACTGCCGCCAAAGCCACTTACAGTTACACACTAAACGTTACAGTGAGTTACCCATTTATACAGCTGGGTATTCGTACTGTACCCGTTCAGGGTAACTGTCCTGATGAGGGCTGCTCGAGCAGGAGGGGAATTCGCTCCAATTTGTTCGGTTGTGCTTCGTTGCTGTTCCTCCCCTCCAATTTAGTTCCCCTCGACGCACCTGCATTATCTACTATGCACTGTTTCCGAAAGAAATGCCAGTTAATACCTATTACCGGTACAGCACACCCTCCATTATCCGGACGGATTTCGGATTTTACAGTCGCAAAATATTCCAGAAAAAAACGCAAAATCAAAAATAGTGACAATAATAAGCATGCTAATAAGAAGAATAGACATAGGTATATATAACTAAACATTTACCAAACTTAAACCATTTTGGAGCAAGTAATTTAATTAATACATAAAATAATGAAGGCGCTGCGGCGCCCTCTAGACCCCCTTGTAGCGGCGTTTTATTCACTACTTATTACTTGTTTCTTATTCTCTCAAATTACACGTTCATTACACATTACATCGATGTATTAGGGTCTTACTTCATTACACAGTACAGTACTATACAGGGCCATAATAAAACATTACGCTTAAGTTATGATTCAGATTTTTCCAGAAATAATAAGAATAATAAGAATAATAGTAGCGCGCATACAATGTTACAAACTTTTGTACATGGGGGAACCTAAAGCCGATGTTTCCTGTTTTTTCCCCATTAAGTCGATGAGTTTTACCTCCCATGTTTAATATGCAAGAGCCCAACAATATTCGAATGTTAACCTGAACTACCTAACCTTGCTGGGTTTCCTACCGGCGGTGGAAACTGTTTAACGTTCAGCCTGACGAGATAAATAAGTTGAAAGCCATCTGAAAAATGTAAGCTAGGCCTTTTTTAAAAACAGTTTGTTTTCAGCAGAAATGTCGGGAATCTTCTTCTGTTTACCGTTATGATTTTGGCAGCGACTGACCGCAAATGACCCATGAACCGTCCGTGTTAACCTGCAGGGGGCGCTGCGACACTGGAAACGGCACTGCCAGCTGGAAACGCCGAATCATCCCTGCAGGTTTCTTATATTCCATGTATTTCAACTGCTCACAACTTTAGGGTGACTATTTACCATGATTTTCCCTTTCAAACAAGATTTCGATGGAGGAAACTGATTTCCTGTTTAAAAGACCTTCTGAACTAAAGACCTCAAAACTCCTTGTGGTTTGAACAACAACCACATTTTATTATTGTTTATACTTGCCCTACTTTACCACTAATAAAAAATAGTCAAAATGGGACCATACTCAGATAGTAGGAGAAGAACCCAAAGAAAAAACTGGGTGAATTTTTATTCCCTGCCCACACTTTGTTTCCCGTGGCCTGCAGTCAGTCCTTCCCTTGGCAGCTTTGCCTGTTTTCGCTTCCTTGAAAATTATCTCCAGCTCTATTTTTGGCCAAATAAAAATCGGGAAAAAATAAGTCGCGGGGGTCACCGTCCGCCTGAGCTGAGAGGAAGCAGCAACTCTTATTTATAGTCTCTGAGCCTGTGGAAATGCGTGCTTGTTGTAACTGTTCCTCACACCCACTTGTACTCAAGGGCCAGAAGTGTGACCACGCGGTGACGGGTGATGTGATTTAAGGACCTGGATTAGATTACCTGTCGTGGATCATCATGCCAATAGGAATTCCTTTAGCAAAAAATAATTTTGTGTTACGATCCCATGCAACTGGCCTACTATCACTACTATTGTAACAACCCATGTCAACAGTGTTACTTATTTAAGGGCTTTGAAAACAGAGCTGTGGGAACACAAACTCTATTCTTGTGTGGCATAATTGAAAACAGCACCACACAAACCCCACGACACCCACCCACCCACAGAACTATCTTGCACCCCACAGAGCCTCAGTGTCATTGTGGAGCCCTGGAATTCCCACCAGGTTTGGACACATCAACTACGTATAGAACAAAGCATGATGGGAGCCACAATTTCATCCAGTTTTACACTATTATTATTATTATTATTATTATTATTATTATTATCATTATTGGTGCAAGGACAGTGATTACAATCCTTGAATTAAGGACGGATAAAAGTTGGATTGGCATTTTGGTAGCCTGCCCTGAGTTGTAAAGAAACAAATCTTCATTTTACCAACAGTGTTTTTCCAGAAAAGCATTTTAAATGTTAAAAATAGATGCTTCTGGAAAACGAGGGGGCAAATGGTCTGAGATTTAAGAGAACCCAGAGTTGCTGTGATCTGATATATGATGACCATGTGGTCCAAATGCTCAAGAATCAAAAACTGCTTATATAATGAGGTTCTTCATGGCCCAGGGTCCACAGTGAAGACAGCAGGATGACATCAACAAATAAATATGTAGCTGAAAAGGTAAACAGGTAGTAACAGATAAATAGACATATAAGTAAACTGATAAGATGATAAGAGAACAGGCAGAGAAGAAGAGAAGTGTAACAGTGCAAACATCATAATATGAAAATGTGCAGTCGGTATTGGTGGTAGTCATGGTCAGTGGTGGTGCTCAGTTCCTGAGGTGTCTGGAGTTCAGCAGGCTGGCAGTCTGTGGGAAGAAGCTGCTCCTGATCCTGATGGTGTTTGTACATATGCTCCAGTAGCATCTTCTGGATGTTGCAGGTGGTGTGAGGGGTCTGCAGGGGGTGAGAAGGGTCTGCAGTGATCATATGAGCTTCCTGGCACACTGCTTGTTGTAGGTGATCTTGATGGTGGGCAGTGAACTCCTGGTGATGGACTGGTCAGTCTTCACTACCTGCTACAGAGCTCTCTGATCAGAGACGCTGTAGTTCCCACACCAGACTGTCATACTCCTCAAAATCCCGATTCCACCAAATCATCAAAGTCCTTCCAGATCCTCCCTAATAATATAATGTCTCCCTAACTGTCCAAGTATTTCCTTACAATTCTGCTCTTCTCAATAATCCTGTTGCTCACTAGTACTTACTGTAATTCTCCAGATCCACTCCAAATATCAACCTCCTAATAAACCGGATTTCCCCTAGTAATCAAAACTGTTTGGGTTTGGATTCGATTCCAGCTCAGTCTGTGTGAAGTTAACATATTCACCCTGTGTCTTTGTGGCTTTCCTCCCACACAGTCCAAAGACGTGTGTTTCTGGTTAACTGGTTTCTAAATTGCTCATAGTCTGTGTGTGTGTGTGTGTGTGTGTGTGTGTGTGTGTGTGTGTCTGGCAGCATAGTCTGTGGCCACCCTGTCATCGTCAGCCCATCATCCATCATACAGTCATAGACAGTCACATAACCACAATGTGGGGGGCGACGAGCTAGAAAAACTACAGTTCCCAGAATCACTCCAATACTGTGGGGGGGGAGGAGGTCTGAGGGGGAAAATTAAAAAAAGAAAAACAAAAAAACGTTTGGGAAAGAATGTCTGGAATTTGTTTCCTGTGAAATCTGGCCAGTGGATGAGGACAGGCGCGCTCGCAGGGAGCTGAGACACGGGGGCGCGCGCAGCGGCGGACAGGAGCGGGGGGGGGGGCGTTGGGTGACGCGCACGGGGACGTGCGCCTCCGAGTTCCGCGCGGTGCTGGAGACCCCCGATCGGCGCTCAGTCTCCCCGGGGCAGAGCCATGGCCGAGCCGCTGCTCAAGAGGACCTTCTCTCGGCTCCGGGGCCGCGACAGATCGCGCCGCAAGACAGACCCCAAACTGAGCGGTAAGGAAAATAATAACAAATGTCCAGATTTACTGCCTTGCTTTCATAAATTAATAACTCGTGTCGGGACGTTTTTTCACTTTTCTCCTGTTCTGAGAATCAACACATCTTATGTGTAAAGAAGCCAAATAATTAACTTTTCCGAAATTACGTATGTATCCTTTTTGTTCGGTAAGATCAACTTTGATTTTTTAAACATATTTCTGTGTAGCTGTTGTAAAACAGAAGAGGTACAAAGTGCCTCAGTTCCACTGGTGTTTAGTGTCTTGATAAAGTTATTAAATGATGTAAGAGAGGTATGAAGTGTTACTTAATGTTTTAGGGGAGCTATAAAGTGTTATTAAATGACTTTACGGCGGGCTGCTGATGCGGGGATGACTGTCGCTCCTCGCGAGCGCGCGCCGAGCCCCGCGTCCCCGTGTTTACATTCCCCGCATTCTGCGCGCGCCGTGCTCCGTCAGTGGGGTTTGCGGGAGCGCCGGCACCCCCGCACAGTCCAACATTGGGTTCCTCGGAGAACTCAGGTTCCAGCAGATCAGGACAATAAAGCCGCGTGTTCGGTACCGTTATGTCGACACCGCGCTTCCATCTGCAAATATGCGCCTCTTACGTAACGGAGCCGCTCACGAGACGATTAGGAGGGGCTGTCCGGGGGGGATTAGGTCCATGGTCCCGGGTCTGAGGTGCAAGTTACCAGATCCCTTTTTTCAAGTCAATGATCCTCGTCTCCAGGTACAAGATCTCATTTCCCAAGTCCAAAATCAAAGTCCCTGGATCCAAAGTCTCAGTCGTAGGATGTCAGTTCTTGGGTCCAAGAACTCAGATCCCAAGTCCAAGATCCTAGTCTCCAGGTCCAGTTCTCAGGTATCCCAGTATCTCAGGCTTCAGGTCCAAGGTCTGCCAGTTCCCAGACCGAAAATCTCAATCCCAAGGTTCAAGATGTCAAATCTCATGTCCAAGATCTGTCTCTAGGTCTCAGTTCCAAGATGTCAGTTCCCAGATCCAAGATCCTAGTTCCCACATCCAAGACCCCAATTCCCAGGTCCCAGTTCACATGTCTGAGGTCATATTTTCCATGTCCACGATCACAGTTCATGGGTCCAAAATCAGTGTCCAGGCCCCTGTAGGCCAGATGGAGAGCATCCTGTGAAAAGGTGTGTATCAGTTATAAAGGTACCTGTCTAATTAATTCTTCAAAATCTCCATCTAATTGTATTTATGAATTTTTCTGTAAACTCTGCAGCTTTTAGCTTTAACTGTTATGCCTCCCAGAGGCCCATCTTTGCATGGTACTTTGAGTATTTGAGGATACTGACAGAATTCCGGCTGCCTTGGCAACAGATGTTTGGGGTTCGGTTTTTCCCACCAGCCAATCCCACCCCACCATGGGAGACGTGTGCAACGGATCTATGTCTGGCTCTCTGATGGATGACTGTGCAGTATGAGGGTGAGGGGTGGGGGCAGTGCAGTGACCCTCAAGGCATCACTAAGGGGCCTTGTCCTGTTGCCAGATGTGGTTGATGTTGCTGCCCATGGGGTTTGATTCTCCACAGGGCCTGTTCTCAGATTCTTCGGCTATGACACATTACTATAGGTTACACTTTATTATAATCTGTCATAATCAGTGTTCTGAGCCTGAACAGATTCCAGCAGGACATCTCTGGTGGGCAGTGTGCACCATTTTTAATGTTACTACTGTGTATGAATATAAAGTAATCCTATGACGTGGTGATCAGTTTGGCATGAACTTGTTGCTCAGTTAAGATGCCATTTAATTACTGGCTTTTTTAAGCAACCAAGATGCAAAATATTTTTATATGTTAAATATATATTGTATGTAAGCATATATAAATGTTTGCACTCTAAAATATACATCCATAATTTAATGGCATCTGCTGTGTAGCTATAATTTTTGTAACCATGGTAATCACTGGTAGTGGTTGTTAACATATGCGGACATTTTAAGATGTGTCGAGATTGCAGGTAGTGGCGCTCTCAAGCTCTCGATTATGTGGTCCTGGTTCTCGTGAGCCTCTCTGGTTAGTGGCAGGAAAACATTACAAAAAAATTATCCTGTCCCATATCAGCTTGACACGCTCCAGTTTACCGCGGTACTTCTTTACAGCCTCGGTTATGCTGCAGAAACAGCTCCTCTGGGGGTTTTAACCAGAGCCTCTTTGACAACTTCCATTTGTGAAATATTTTTTCCCTCAAAGGTATGTGCATATAAAACATTGAAAACATAAATTCATTTTGAAAAAAACTGAACCACAAAATCTTCAACACCCACTAAGCGATGAGGAGAGCGGTTGCCAGATTGGGCCTCGACTCACTCTTCAACACTCCTGTAAGGGTCACCCACTCGACACAGCAGTCATCGCTGACCATGTCATCCTGCTCCAGAGCAGACTGACCATTTGTACGTTTATTTGTCCAGCAGTGTGGAATTTCAGGTCTATCACTGGTCACCCTTAAGCGGCCTTCGTGGAGGGTGGGGCTAACAAACTCTTGTTTCCTCCCTCCTCTGGTTTTACATTAACATTTCTCCCTTTTTACACAAAAGTGTGACTCCTTTCTTTATTCCAGTCTTTCCTCGCTCTGCTCCCTCCCTCATACCTCCTCCCATCTTCATTCCCCTCTGATCTCTGCCCACCCACCCCCTCCAATCCCTCTTTGACTCCTTGTTATGTCTAAAATAGGGAAAGAAGCTGGCAGGCTGCACTGCGTGTCCATTTGGGAGTGTGTGTGTGTGTGTGTGTGTGTGTGTGTCGCACACTGTTGCTACTGGGTTGTGAGAATGCAACTGACTTGGGGCTTGTCAGCGTGTGTTTACATAATGTTTACAGTGTGCTTTTCCTGATGAGTGTGTGTGGGTGTGTGTGCATGCGAGAGAGTGGCAGGGAGCTGGGAAAAGGGATGTATTCCATGGATTGCAGTGTTAATGTGATCTGCGGTGTGTTTAATCTCTGGTAGCTACACTAAAGGCTACATTTAAAGAGCCCTCTTCATTCTCAAAAAAAGTTGGTGGCCTTATTCATGACGCCATCCCACCTGTAGTCAAATGATTTTCCTAGGGAGTCTGTGTGTGTGTGTGTGTGTGTGTGTGTGTGTGTGTGTGTGTGTGTGCGCGCGTGTGAGAGAAAGAGTGACTATCAATAGAGTTCTTCATCTCTCTCCATCTGTCAACCACATGATGTTTGCTAAAATACAGTCATCTCTTCTGTCTTCCTCTGCATGTCATCTCTATCTTTTTTCAGTTTTTTCTTTTTCTTCCCATTACAAATTTAAATTGCTGGCCAAATTGCCAGAGATGACAGAACAACAGTAAAAAGACACACAACCTGTGGAGAAGCCCCGCTGAGCCCACGGCAGGTAGACCAGCACCCTCTCTTCCTCTAAACCCTGCAACCAGCAGTTAATCTGCTTTTATCTTAGTTTGTTAAAATGAACCATAACTTCAATTGCATCAGTTTTAATGTCTTTGAGAGGAATAAACACATAAAATGGCTAATCTTTGGAAACGAGTGCTGAACAAGGTGTAAAACTCCACAGAGGTAATCAGGCTTTTATTTAATGCAGAGGCAAAGGAAATATGCAAATTGTTTATACTTTATTGTTTATATTTGTGCACATTGATTGTGGTTATGAATCTTTGTTTAAACATATGACCAGACTGGTGGAAGACAAATATACTTCCCTGGTCTTTACTTCCCGTCTTTCAGCTGGGAAATATTTTCATTTTTTATTTTTTTTTACAACTTCCTTTTCCTGTGTTTCCTGCTAACTGCCTTGCAGAAGTCATTCTGATTTTTTTATTGTAATTAGGGAAGCCTTGGGAGTAAAAATGAGATAAACAAGCCGGATCTGCGGCAACATGATGTGGAGCAAAAGCCATCTGTTCTACTGCAAAATTTTTAGACTGAGCATAAAAACAGTCACATGAAGGAGGTGAACTCTGTTCTCCTCAAGCACTGTGAGGGGTGACCATTGTACTGCAGCCATAAAGTAAAATACTAAGTCTACTACTGTAGGCTTAGGCTCCAGCTGTACATTTAGACTTAAAGCCTGAAAGATGCAGACTACAATACCATAAAGATACCATACCACATCAAGCCAGAACATCCTGGAAGTACCTTGTGGTCAACAAGGGTCAAACTCAATTCAGAGATCCTTAACAACATCACCAATAACAAACAAAGATCAGCAGATTGAATCAAACATTTTATATGGACTTCTTGAAAAAAAAACTAGCAACAATTTAGATTTACTTTATTACTCATATTTCTATGTTTGTGAGAGCCCTCCCTTACTATTTCTAAGACTGGGGAATTGTAGGATCTGACCAAATTACAATCGAGATAGATCAACATTCTGTCTCTAGCACCACTGGGTGAGACCACAGACCTGCTGGTTGTCTGCAGTACCACTGGGTGAGACCATAGACTTCTAGGTTTAGCCCTTTTGTCTTTTTAAACTGTACTAGCAAATAGCTCTGTGCTCCCTACTAATAATATACTTTCACATAACAAGCACCCAAATTTAAGTCTGAATCATTTGTTTTCACCCATATATTGTGGTTTCCATATTCCCATGGCTTTGGTCTGCTTTTGTACTCTTCATTTTTGAGCAACTATCTGTAACAATGACCTGCCATTGTCCACCTACACACTGTCAGACTGTAATAAAACATCTACTGTAATTTGTCCTGAAATCATAATGGATACGTTTATTTTTTCAGCAGAGGGTGTGACGACACACCTCCAGGTGCCAGAAATAAAAGCTTGGTCACCATTCACTAAAATACCAGGAAAAAGAGTCTTAATGTCCAAATTGTGTTTCATTCACTATAATCAGGCAACACCAGGCAGGTGACAGAACATGAAACCAAGTGGAATGAGATCTTTTGAGGCTTATTGTAACTGCAGTTGGTACAGGAGAAACAGGCCATTGTGTTGTTTAAATAAGTTCCCTTAAGGCAGCAAGGAAAACACTCTCTCAGCACTCTTTCCCTCCAAGGCCCATCAGACAAGCACAGTGTTTCTGTAATTCTGAGAAAAAAAATGCCCCCAAAATGGTGGGATTTTTTTAGATTGTGCTGGGAGATGCCCTGTTTGTGTGTCCATGCGTGTGTGTTTGGTCTGAGCCCAGCCAGAAAATCTGCCAGGTATCCTGTAAGACATGACTGGAGTGTTTCAAGGGGCAAATGACATTTTCACAAGGATTTGCACTGTGGTTAGCAGATAGAACTCTGCGAAATCCATGTGCTTCTCTGAGGAGGCCAACTCAAAAAGGTGGATCAAATCACAAATCTGCCCAAAGCATTTAAATATTTAAAAGTCTTATTTATTTTCATTTTTACTGTTGTTCCATTAGATTTGGGAGGGCGATTTTCAAAAAGTGCTGCCTGTAAAGTGCCTTTCTCAGCGTGAAAATCTGGTTTAATTCCCAGTTCTGGGTCCCAGCTCTCTGGGGTGGTTTTTTCTTTATTTTATTGAGCTTTTTAGGGGGAATAAGCCAGTGGTCAGATGGTTGAGGGGAGGCAGGGGAACAAGGAGGCCCTGGTATGTGCAATGGTTTGGGGAGATTTGGACCATGGAAATGGGAGGTGGGGTTTCAGGAGGAGGCTTTGCATTTTAGGCCTGCATATTGCCAGTGTTCCAGAATTTTAGAACAGTCTCTTCTTTCTTCTTTTTCAGCCAGGACAGGCTGAACCCATTTTAGACATTTAATGCTGGACGTCACAAGTCTGGAACTAAAAAAAAAAAATTCAATGAAACAGGAACAGTTAATTCGCTGCTTGGGGGAAACATTCAGATGTCAAATGTGTGCAAGTAAATGCACACATGAAGATAGGAGAAGCTGGAGGAAAAGGCCCAGTCAAACCAGTTAAAGTACTGTGGTCTGTGTCGGGGGGGGGTCAAGGGGCCATTTTGCATTGATTTGTGAATGAGCAGCATAGACCGGATGAAAATGGCTTAAAGTGAAAGAGGTTGCACTTTGTGTATATATGTGTATTTTTGGGTGCTGTAATGAATAGTGAATGGGGCAAAGTGTGTGCGAGTGTGTGTGACTGTATGCTCTCTTCCCGATTACTACCCTTCCCCCCGACCACCACACCCCCAGCTGTGCTGGGGTCCGAAGGACAGACTGGCCATTGAGTGCAGCAATGACCCAGGCACAGCCTTTAAAGAATTACCCTGCTTGTTCCTTCTTCTTCCCCTATTCCCCCATTCTTCATCTGTACCTTCGTCTCCACTTCCCCTCGTCTTAAAAAAAGACTCTTAAAAGCCTCAAAATTCACAGCGGCACACAAATAAGACAGCACTCTCCGACGATTAACATTACAGACATTCCTGCTGTGTAGGGCCAGATATCACATTAATATGTAATAAATCTGTCTCCCACCCCACCCCCCCATTCGAACCCCCCCATTTGGGTCCCTGGCGGTCTGCTGTACAAAGGAAGTAGTCTACAGCCCCAGTGAGCACAGCATAACACCCCACTTCCTGTGCTGGAGGGCTGCCCACAAGGGTCCATGCCGCTGCGTTACACAGCTGTGCTGGTGGGGCGCAGTTGTTGTCGCCGACAGCTCAGAGTGCAGCTGCTGCCCCTGTTGCTGGTGTGTGTTCGTGTGCATTAGTAGGCCATGGCTGGGCATCCTGGTGCGTGTTTGGATTTACACCTTAATGTTATTGATGTTTTTGATGCTCAGCCCATGGAGGGGCTTCCTGTCAGGTCGCACCAGTTGGCTGTCAGCTGCGGAGGGGAGGATTATCAGCCAGAATGAGGAATGAAGTACATTATTGGTCAAAAAGACCTAGAGTGATGTCTATTGGCAGGCAAATAATTGTTCACTCAGAGACAGAGTAGCTATTCATTTGGACAGATGAACCGTCACATCTCGCGAGTCACATGCGGAAACACGCGGAAGCTGTCCAGATGTGCAGGATGTCATGGGAAGGGAAGCTGCTGAACTCTGCTGCCATACATCCCCGCCTCCATTCCTCTGCCTCCCTCTTTCTCTTTCCCCCCTCTCTTTCACTCATTCAAGCCTTAATTCTTCCTTTCTTTTTTTTGCCTCTACTTCAGATTCTTTCGGGTCTGTGAGTCAGTGAAAAGAAATAGAGCTCACAACTCTTTAAAAATATTTGAGTGTACCGCAGAGCCCAGATTTTCAAATGAAACCCAGCCATTGCTGCTCACTGCGGGTTCACTGTCATCGCTGTGATTCATTCCTGCAGGGGTCAGTGCACTGGAGTTGAAGGCCCTCTGCACACCATTTCTCTCACTTTTTTGATATTTTTCTTTAGGCTGTGATTCTATGAACTCTGCAGCTTTATGCTATTTTTTAAATGCCATTTAATGCAATGCCAGAAAAAAACTCATTGGTAGACATGTCTTTGCCATGATCATTTATGTTTTGCTGATGATGCAGGTGGGAGTTCAGTGGGTGTCATTATGTTCAGAGCCATCAACTAGTATGCCGACACTCTTGGGTTCGAATCCCACCTCCTGCTGTAGTAACTTTGATCGAAGTACTTGCAGAATTGATACAGTAAAAATGACCCAGCTGTTTAAATCTGGATGAATCAGTGCAAACAGCTGAGTGTCCACACTGAACATTTTAAATAACCTTGGCAAGTAATAATAATGTTATTACGAATCTACAATTCGTATGTATGACAGGACATGGCACTGATGCTTTGTTTTAATGTATCATTTTGTTTGTCATAGAATATTTGCATCAATGTTGCTCATTCCCAAACCGTTTAGAACCCACTGATTAAAGAATCTACCGCAGCGCCTGGTGTGGGATTTGAGCCAACAGTCAGCAGGTTACAATTAAAAGTCCTTCACCTCTGTGCCACGCTGCTCTGTCCTAGTTAATGTGCAGTGGGAGCCCAGTGGAACATTAACCTCTCTGGCTGCTTTGCTGCCCCTGCAGTTTCCCACAAGCAAAGGCCTTGGCCAGGAAAACCCTTCACTGCTAGGAAAGTGCATGATTTTCCTGCAACTATTCCGGTCACTGTCCCTGTTGCCTTTCCTGCAACCAGATCTGTAGCTGTTCCCTTAACTATCGCTCAAAGCACTGAAATACTCTGTTTTATTGCCATTCACCAAGACCCTTTGTACCTCCTGCACATTTGATACCAATGAATACACTGGCCATTTTATTGGGTACACCTGTACGGTACTGGGTGGGAGCTCATTTTGACTCCAGAACAGCATGAATTCAGCAAAAAGGTGCTACACACATTCCACTGGGTTCTTGAAACATGCTGGGTTGACAACTGCATACACTTGCAGCACATTCATTCTCCTAGCATTGCATTCTACCTCATCCCAAAGATGCTCTGCTGGCTTGAAAAGTAAGGACTGTGAAGGCCACTGGAGTAAAGCACAGGCATGGTGGTGTTTGTGGAACTAACCTGAGATGATGCTGGATTTACAACATGTCACATTATTCTGCTGAAAGTATTTGGCTTGAGAAAAACTACAACGAAAAGAGATGGATCTGGTCAGCAACAATGTTTTGGCACTTTGCTGAATTCAAGTGTTGCTCATTTAGTAGTAAGGAAGTCTAATGTGTGTGGAGAAAACATTGCTCACACTGTTACACTGCCACCACCAGTCTGTGCCAGTGTGGTTTGCCTGATAAAGTGGCCGGTGGGTGTATATCTGTGGCTGGGTGATGAATTTTGACAGAATGCCTGTGTTTGTCTCTCTTGGGAAATGGGGACGCCCTCCACCACCATTCATCATCCATACATCCATTTTCATTGTCCTTATCCTGACCACATTGTTTATTGAAATTTATACACACACAGACACACAAAATTTTGGGCCTGTTTTCCCTCTTTGTTTTCAAGGCTGAGGTTGCAGGCCGAACATTCCAAGAGCTTTTTTAATGCGCTAATTTGCACTGGCAAAATGAAGCGAGATACACATAATTAACACAAACAAATACGGGGCCCCAAGACACTGTTAGCACTGCAAGCCTCATTTTAATTAATTCTTTTGGGGTTTCGTTTTTAACAGAACATAATTTGGATTCTTAAAACAGTTGTTTTCTTATACCAGAACAAATAAAGGGCAAAGATGAAGTTGGGCATTAGTAGTGAGTTTTGTTACAGTGGAAATAAAAATATTTTGTCCCCTTTAGACATCCCAGGGAATACGAGCACCATCCAGACCTCCTCACGAGCATCCACAGCGGAGGCCGACTGTGTTCTGTTGCCGCAAGCCGAGGAGTCAAACCGACGTAGTACTCAGATTACCGTGGCCAAGAAGCAGAACTGGGCCAAGCTTTCGGCCGTGTCGCGGGAGCCACCACCTACGGAGCGTCACCATGTCCCAGGTTCCAGAGCTCAGGAGCGTGAGAACTGCTCAGGTAGAGTCCAACTCACAACTCAGGCCTGGAGCCACAAGACCCTAATGGAGGACAGCCTGGAAAGCAGACGTCAGGACTTTGACAGGGAGCTGGGGAGCTGTAGTGCTCCATGTGACTCACTCAACACAGGACTGCCAGAACTTACCAGACCACCAGGGGGCTACACTGAGCTGTGCGTTTCTTCAAGCGCGGGGAAGCTCTCAGTGCAGGGGGCCTACCTGCAGACCCTTGAGCGGAGCAGCCGAGCCTGGGTGCTCTCCACAGGAAAGTCCCAGGCGGCAGAAGAAGCCTTGCTCCCCAGCTGCCTGGCTGAGTGGAGACGAGGAGCTGAGGGCGACAGCAACATCTGGTACAACCCCATCCCGGAGGAGGAGGACTGCCGTGGGGGAGCATCTGGGGGCAGGGCAGACTATGGGAATCCCTGGAGAAGGAGGGATACAGAGGTCAGACGTGAATGTAGGCTTGAGCCCCCGACCAGGAGCCAGAGGAGAGCAGGGATACTGGGTAGCTCCAGCAGCAGCAGTGGATCCCGGATGGAGCGTCATGGGAACAGTGCCCCCCAGTGCATGCTGGGAAGCTCCAGCCATAGTGCAGCTGTTGCATCCAAAGAGTTTACAGTGGAGACAACCATAGGCTCAGGTACTGGCGTGAGTTCACACTCCTGAATGACCACTAAACACATATCTTAACAGTCCACCTGCAAAAAGAGCTGAAGGCTCTTTGTAAGTAATTCTGTGCCTAACTCCAATGTTAAATTTTGCCACTGAGTCATAAGGAATAAAAATTAATACAAGGTAGCCCCATTTATTTCTGGATTTGAATTGAACTAAGGCTGCCCCACAGTCCTTTCCTGTCGCATTGCTCTTTACTGCCACCCTTTGGTTGGGGTATGGTTGTAACATTTGTAACTTGAATTTTATAACTCAAGGAACCAGTGAACTGGCATGTCTGTATTAAGGTCATTTTCTGACCCTAAAGTAACCAGTGTTGTAAAATGCGAGTGTTTCCAGTTTCATTTTCCATTGCTGTTCACTCTTTTTCCTGTAAGGAGCCTTAATGTCCAGTGAAAACTTCACACAGCCTGTATTGTACTTGGCTTGCAGGTCATCCATGACCAATTGCAGGGCGTTATGGGTAGGATTGACCAACAAGATACATTTATCCCAGTCTGCCGTGTCATGGTTAGTCACAGTGAGCACAGCAAAGTGGTTCTTTAGAGAAAAGGTTTTATGTTCGGGTTCCCTTCTGGTCACCCGCTGTTTGAATTGGGTTGCTGTCAATCTTTCTGGAAAAAAGCTGCAAGCCTGTTAGGTGGCAGTCATGGCCAATGCCAGAGGACACCGTCAGCAGTGGAAAGCTGTGGTTGCCCAGGAATTCCCATCATATAAATGGAACTAATTCCCCACGGAGGACCCGACTGTTCTAGCGAGTAGCGAATGGGACTATCCCTATTGGTTGTCCATCATCAGACTGACAGGAAGACGCCCCAACTCACACTGTTAGCCTGTTGCTATCCTCGCAGGACTGGCCTCTTTGCTTCCCAAAGAAGGCACAGTCTGCTGAAATTCAAATGTGGTTACGTAAGGGCTTGGACCTCATTTTTCTCCCCGGTTTGCAAGGGCTGGGGTAACAGTCGTTTTTTTTAACGCTCACTTTTTTTTTTACAAGCTGTGCTGGCAGGCCGACAGGCTTTATTAATGTTCACATTCACGGGCCTCACGATTGCACATTTCTGTCCTGCTGTATGTGAGAGACGCGCAGTAAAGTAAAGAACAGTGCTTTCCCACAAAGCAGCGCTGCAATGACAGGCCTGTAGGAAAACAACATGTTTTAATTAGGCTTTGACTTAATAGTGGCTCTTATCCACTTATAAGGCAATTTAGGTGAAGTGCTTTTCTGTAAATCCACAATAATAGGTCCCAGGCTCTGACTGTTAGCTGCTGTTATGATTCGTGTCGGTTATTATTTAATACCACCACATGACATACGTTTAAAACTCATTCACTCACTATTTTTGCTCTATCCCGGTCACGGTTATGTCGATCCAGCACATAGCCCAGAATTACGGGGTGCTAAGCTATGAAACTATGCCTTATATGAAACCTCAGTTCATCACAGGGTAGCTGCACACGTAGTCACACATTGGGAAAACCAATTAACCTCAAACATGCCTGTGCACTGTGGGAAGAAACCAGAGCACCGTTCATTACAACTGTAGTACTTAGACCAGTTATTTCATAGGATAATGGGCAGGCTGAGTGGGGCTTTGTCCAGAGCAAACGGAGAGCATTTTTCATCTTTTACTCACCATGCAGTCAAAGGACTTGGATTTGAGTCCTTGCTCCTGCTGTAGTATCCTGTAGATTATTGTTTTTACAGTAGAATCTATGTGGTCATTGGCTGCTGTATCAGCAGTGCTTTAGGATGAAATTACTGAATACATTTCTGTTATTTTCATTTATGGTACTGAAGTTGTTAATGCTGGTGCCTTGTAGCCAAATGTCATGGGTTTCAATGCCCTTCCTGCTGTAGTAGCCTTGAACAGGGTTCATGCCCTGAATTGATACAGTAAAAATTACCCACCTGTGTAAATGGGAAATTCAGACCAGGATTAAATGATTAATGATAATGGATGGATGGATGGTTGATAGACGATTTGAGCAGCCATTCATTTGGTCCCATGACCCTCACTAACATACTTGTCAGCCTTTGTCTGCAGAAATGATTATGTGTTGCTCTCAATTTTCAAAAAAGGGATTTAAATTACATTTTTGCTGTTATTGTACAGTTGAGAGACATGTAAACTTAGCCTTGCTGGAAATTTAGGCTCAGTGATCCACAGTTCCTCCCTCAAACTGCACATAATGACCGTTCCTCTTCATTCTTTGTGTCTTTGTCTTCTTCCCTCCTGCTCTGCTTCCCCTTCCTGTTCCGGATTTTTCCACTTCCTGTTCACTTGCTCCTACCTCCCAGATGTGCTCCAGCAGGAGGTCCAGTTGTCGGGTGCAGGAGCAGAGAGCAACGGAGGCAGTGCCAGCGGGAACTGCACCACAGGGGGGCCCTCAGACAGCCCTGGGGCGCAGAAGAAGGGGGGTGGGGGCGGGGCCAGCAGCGTGATGGACAGGATCAAGTCCCCGGGGACGGTGCGGCGGCTCTCCATGAAGATGCGCAAGCTGCCCGAACTGCGGCGCAAGCTGAGCCTGCGCTCATCGCGCTCACGGCAGGGTCAAGGGTCCACCACAGGAGGTGGAGACAGAGCCGGGGGCGGGCCAGGAAGTACATCTCCGCCCATTGCTCGCAAGGAAGCATCCAGCAATGTGATCAGCCGCTACCACCTGGACACCAGTGCACCTGCCCGCCCTGAGCGCCGCTCCTCGCGGGGCCGATCTGCCAGCAAGGGGGGCTACCTGAGTGACGGGGACTCCCCTGAACTGCTGCCCAAGCAGGGGGCCACATCTTCACCCCAGACCACACCCCCTCCCCCTCCGCAGGGCACGGTGGACGGCGTGTTGGACCTGAGCTCCTTCCGGCCATACTGCCTGTCGGAGCAGCCACGGTGTGCTCAGCGCGTCTCTGGCCTGCTCACTGTGCACCTGCTGGGTGCCGAGGAGCTGTTTCGCTCACCGCGGGCTGACGCCACCAGGGAGGTTTTCTGTGCTATCCAGGTGGATGGGGTTACGCGTGCCCGCACTGGCCTGCTCAGCTGCCGAGGGGCGTCCCTCCCGCTCAACCACACCTTCAACCTGGAGCTCGAGCGGGCTCGGATTCTCAAACTGGTGGTCCTCGCACCCCAGCCCAGCTCAGCCCAACCACCCCCAGTCAGTGCCCCTCCAGCACCTGCTGCTCCTGCACGCAACCGGGTCTGCTGCCTTGGGGCAGTTGCCATCCCACCGCTCTTCAGAGGTGTGGCACTGAGGGGTGGAATATGAGTCTCAGATATATGCATAATTAACAAAAATACTTTGTAGCACTAATATCTAATTATATTAACTTATAAAATACGTATACAAATATTTAATAACTAATTGACACCTGTGATTGGAGACAAAATTTTCTGGTTGACTTGTTTGGTGTGCAGCTATTTAAGTCTCTGGATCATAGCACCTACTGAGGGAATTAGGTGGTAACTTTTTTGGTTAACAAGAGCCCTGTTCGTGCAGCTTTTTCAAAGTGCCTTCCCTGACAAAACAAAGAGGCCCTTTTCAGAGCTTCACAAAGGAAACTGTTGTCTTTCTGTTTATTGTTTTCAATATGCTCCACAGATTACATGGTAACTTTCATTTAAAAAAATATGTTTATTTCTGTATGTTATCCAACAGTTCAGTAACCTTTATTCCTTCTGTTTAGCACGTATGACCTATGATGAAGAAGTTTGTACATTTAAACTGGTATCTCCTACTTCTCACTATACTTTATCATTTTTTATTTAGTTGATGCTTTTCTTCAAATCAACTTGTAATTTACTAATTTATACAGTAGGGCAACTTTTACTGTATCTGTTGGCATAAGAGATTTGGATCTGTAAGGAGCCAGTTTTATCCACTACACCACATGCTGCCTCCATGAACCCCTTCATTTCCATCCGAAACTCACCCACATTTCCATCTGTTGCTATTGCCCCCTTCGCCGCTCTTCTAGCCTCCCGCTCCCAGCAGCTCTGTGTCAAGCTGGAGCCGCGGGGGGTCCTCTATGTGAAACTCACATTGTTGGAGCAGTGGGAGACTCCAGTCCCTCGGCCCAGTGATCTGCAGCCCTCCAGCGTGTTTGGGGTGGAGCTGCGCCACCTTGTGGAGAAGGAGGCCTCCGTAATTAAGGTGCCTCTGCTGATCCAGAAGAGCGTGGCTGAGATCGAGAAGAGGGGGCTGAAGGTGAGTGACATGGGGTGGGGGCTTTGGGGGGCCTGTTGGTGGTCTCTGCTGCATTAGTGGTTGTATGCACCCTATGCTAGAGAGTGTGATCCTGTGTGTGCCCGCTGAGACGTGTGTGAGTGTGTGTATGTGTTGTCTGAGTCTGTGGGTGAGAGCATGCACTTCAAGGTGTTGACTCTTGGCACCCCCAGGTGGTGGGGCTGTACCGCTTGTGCGGCTCAGCAGCTGTGAAGAAGGAGCTGAGGGATGCCTTTGAAAAGGACAGCGCTGCGGTCACCCTGACAGAAGAGCTGTACCCCGACATCAACGTCATCACCGGTCAGTTTCTGTGGGCATCATCTGGCTCACATGAAAAAAAGTGTAAAATATCGTGTATACTTTGAAATAGAGTAGCATTCGGGCTGTTTAGGCGTGAATGGAGTTTGCGTGTTCTCCCCGGGTCTGTGTGGATTTCTTGTGGGTGCTCTGGTTTATTCCCACAGTCCAAACACATGTGTTTCAGGTTAATTAATTGTGCTAAGTTGCCCAAAGTGTGTGAATGTGTGTGCGACTGGATGTGTGACCAACCTATGATGGGCTGGCTTCCCATCCAGGGTCAGTTTCATAGCCAGGTGACCTATGCCTCTGATCTGCAGCAGAAACCAGGATTAAGTGGTTAATGATAATGGATGGGTGGATGGATGAATAAAAGGATGTACATTAGAATAATATATTTATAAAATATATAGAAACAATATAAAAACATTAAACACAACTCAAGAAAAGAATGTTGCATTTAAAATATATATTATAAAATAATAAATATATAAAACATCTATATACTATAACCTCATCAAAGCTTACTTTTTGACAGTTCATTTTTGACTTTATTTCATAAAACTATTGTATTTAAATTATCTTTTTATGTTATTTTTTAACCAATAACACAACAATGTGTTTGTCATTAGATTTTGGTTTGTCACCTGCAGTCTGAGAGTACAGCTGCTTCAAGATGAAGTGCTGCATAAGAATGAATTGTACTGTGTTGTACAAATTTTACATTGTATATATGATATAAACACAGCCTTTTTTGTTTTTGGTCCACGTTCAGGAATCCTGAAGGACTACCTCCGTGAGCTCCCATCGCCACTCATCACGAGGACACTCTACGAGGTGGTGCTGGAGGCCATGTCTATGTGGCCACCTCGTAGTCTCACCTGCCGGGGCCGGCTGGACGCACAGCGGTCACAGAGCACGGTGTCTCTGCTGCAGTGTTTGCCAGAGCCCGAAAAGGTCAGCTTGTTTCCGTTTATTTCTCTTTCCGGCTTCTTTTGGAACGGGTATTAATGGACAATGATTGACACGGGATCGTTTTAAAGAGGCCCACCTCGTTGTGCCAGATGTGCACTTTCCCTTAAATATGCTGTGTTTATGTATTAGTTGGAAATAAACTTTCTACTTGGGTCATGCAGTAAATGAGCTGCTGCAGTGAACAGCGGACATGGAAAGTGAGGGGATGGTGGGCAGGCTGGGAAGCGGGGCTGTGGGGGGGTGGGTTTAGTGGGAGGGCCTGACTGGATCTCACCCTTTGCTCTGCCTGTCCTGCTGGGCCACCAGACTAAATGTTGTATCACGCCCCAGACCGCTTCCTCTTTGTGACATTTTAGTTATCTGTTAGTTTACACAGATTTTTGTTTGCCTCTCCACTGATGGCAGGAAGTTTAACCCTTTCATCACCCTGGTTTCCTCTGCATACCTGAAGCTTCCCAGGTCTTGACCTCTGGGTTGAGGGTGTAGATTCAAAGATGGCTTTTGCAGCCCCATCGATCTGGTTCTTGACTTTTTAAACTTTTGTTAGCTTCCAGCTACATTAAAATGAGTAATTTAGTGGCACTGAAATGAAAAACAGTTTTCACAAACTCCTATTCGGTATTGATTTTTCAATTAATCGCTGCTTATATTTGCTTTACAATACATTAAATATTTTGAAAGCAAATAAGTGAGCAAAATTAAATTAAAATAATTAACTGAACTAAATGTTTGCATCTTTGAAAGTTCACAACTTGACCTTTTGTATCATTAAGAGTCGGTGTTTACTCCTTCTGTTTCTCCCGCTGTTCTGGGCTCTATCTTCAGGCTACACTCATGCTGCTCCTGGACCACCTGAGCCTGGTGGCCTCCTACAGTGACTTCAACCGCATGACATGCCAGAACCTGGCTGTCTGCTTTGGTCCCGTGCTGCTCACTCCCAGCCAGGATTCCTGGAGGCCAGGGGTCTCATGGGGGCAGGGAACAGGGTCGCAGAGAGGGGGCCGTGGCTTTACCCATAGCGAAGACATTGCCAGTGCTGTGGACTTCAAGAGGCACATTGAGGTCCTGCACTACCTGCTGCAGCTGTGGCCTAGTAAGTGTGGGTCTGTGCCTGTGTTTGGGTTTAGGTTAAGGTGTTTCTGGAATAGCTTCATTAATCATCCTGTACAAACAAAGGATTTTGAATATCTGGCAATGCAGGATTATGTTGGATTGAGTTCCATCTGTACATGCATGAACATCCAGAACTGCACTTCCATGACTGTTTTGGTCAGTGTCCCTCATTTGACATCACTTCTCTTTTCAGTTCCACTAGGCAGACCTACAAATGAGTCTTCAACCCATCTTGCCCCGCATGGACTGTCATCGCCCTCTTTTCTACGCACTGAATCCCAAGATGGCTTGAGGCAGCGGGGCCCACGGCCACCACTGAGACTCGACCTTCCCCAAGACACGGTGGTGTCCCGCAGAGGCCGGTGCCGCCTGGAGAGCCCCCCCTGCAACCGTTATGCTGGGGATTGGACAGTCTGTGGTGGAGACTTTCTGTCCAGCACAGAGGCAGACTACGATGAGGTGGCGGGAAGTGACAGTGATGAGGATGAAGAAGATAGGGGCGAATTGAAGAAGAGTGGCTGGGATCCGCCCTATGTGGACGAGTTCTCCCTGGACACCGATGCTCTGGACCTGGATGCTCCGTTCACCTGCCGACTGAGCCTAAAGGACTTTGACACACTCATTTCAGACCTGGAGAGGGAGCTAGCCAAGCAAATCAACATCTGTCTCTGATGGAGATGCAGCTCGGAGGACACAAACAAACCAGACAAATGAAACTGAGCGAGAAATTTGGAAACAAATGACGATAGACAGCCTGCCGTTCTCTTTTTCACCTCCCAATTCAAAATGAAGGACCGACCAAAGACGACAAGCAATGATCTTTGCTTCAGTGATTTTAATTTTTTTTTTTGTATTCTGATGATATGTGTTAACTGATTGCCGTCATAGTATTGTAATGCAATTCCAAAAAATGGTATTAATGACTTTTGACTGAACTCAGAGGGAATGTGGTGTTTTCCTTCCATTTTGGATGATTTAGCTAAGGATATGAGCTGTTGAAGAAACCATGTACAGTGTCACCGTACAGCTACTGCAGATCCAACTCAATTACTGAACTCTGTTTATCACATTCCTTCCTCTTTAAGGTACAACGTAAATCTCTGCAGAGTGTGTTTCGCATCATCCGTGTTGCCAAATACGCAACGGATTCTGAGGGAAACCTGTGAGGACAAGTTTCTTACAAGGTTTATTTTTTGCATTCATAGATTCAGTATTACACCAGCTACCCCGGCCTCCTGCAAAAGCCAAAGAAGGAAGTTTTTTTAATTTTTATTTTTTAATGCTATTCTAACTATTTTTTGTCTTATATCAAACTAGATGGCACTTTGATTAAAAAAGAAAACCCTCATCCAGAAATGAACAATTATCTAGTGACTTGAAGGTTATCCATATAACATGGCAGAGTGTCGGTCTTTCAATAAACACACACACACACACACATACACACACACACACACACACACACACACACACACACACAAACACACATACACACAATGATCATGCAACTGCTTGCACACCCAGCCTGACCAAAGACATAATTTTATTGCACTTCTCTATCACGATCTTTTTAAATTTGCTGCTTATTTTTAATGAAATATGATTTTCTTTACTGTTTGTTTGCATTATTTGAATGAATCCTGGGCACGGTACAATATACAGCCAACTGTGATAATGTAAAACCACAGAAGGAATGAAGCAGCCATAGGAGACCCCGAGTTGGTTGGGCTTCCATTTCCGTTTCTCACTCTGTCTTGTATGTTTTTCGGTTGTATTAAGCAGTATTACTTGATGTTGCACACACCATAAGCACTTGTAACATTTTTTTGTTTCCTCCGCGTATGTGTAAATCTGTGTGCAACTTTGCATTCATGTTATAAATGGGTACTGCAATATGCCATGCAATGTTATATACCAAAAATAAAATAAAACAAAGCACCCTATTATATTTATAGCAGAGTTGTGTTGTGCTGTTTATAAACGGTTAACTATAAACATTTGCAATTCAAAAAATTGGTTTATTTGATTTATTTGCTACACATTAGCATATGATCTTTCAAAATGTAGCAAAATATAGGTGTGATTAAAACATAAATGCCTCTATGATGAATGGTTATGAATCCTGACATAATTCGCCATTTATTTTTATTTGAATGGAATAATTTTGTAGATGTTTGTATCCAGCAATGTACATACAACTCAGAGAAAAAAATGAGCTACGAAAGGCTATGAAAGAGATGGGTTTGAGAGCCCTTTGAATGCTGGTAGGGATTCAGCAGCTCTGAGGAACAGAGGGAGGTCATGCCACACTGAACTTGACATAGACCCCAAAAGGAAGCCAGTGCAGTTCTTTGTTTTTCTTGGGGGGCTATGTTGGAGGTCAATGCAGTACAAGTGGGTGGAAACGCATCCATCCACAGCAGGTTCCACTGGAAAACAGTTCCCCCCACCTGAGCTGACTGCTCTGAGTGCCCTTTGAAAAATCAGGTTAAAAGTCTACACCTGGGAACTGGTCCGTGTCACACACACAGTATGGAGGGGCAGAGGTGGGCTGTAAACACAGTTGGCCATGCGTGGTGAACAACCTCAAGATGGCGCTCGGGGTAATTAAGGTCTTCCGGGGGGGGGGTTAAGGCCTCCATTCTGTGGGCTCAACTGAAGCAGCTGCAGCAGGTCGAGTGTGACAGAGCGCAGCTGTGCTGGTTAGTGACCTCCTGTTGTACTGGCAACACAACCCCTGACAACTAATCTAAAATATAGTGAAACAATAATTTCCTTTTTCATACATGAGGAGCCTCACGCAACCAACCTTCTGAGCATGTGTAATGGGTGTAGTGCAAAAAGACAGTGTCCTGCCTCACACCCTGTTCTTCCAGGATGTCCATGACCCTGCAATGGACAAGTGGTTATAGGTAATGGATGGATGAGTGCTTGTTAGACAAGATCAGAAAAAAATTTCCTTTGTTGGACTAAGCAGAATGTTGTGATTGGTTGAAATTCTCACTGGCAGCAGACAAAATGTAAAGATAACAGTCTAAATTTATATTTACAAAGTTCCATATTTCTGTAACCTCAGTTTATTTCTACAAAATGTACTGGTCTAAAGCTGTTATCAACCTTTATTTAGCTGAGAATTTTGTCCAAGGTGACCTGCAATGTTAGCTAACCAGCTTTCTACTGATTTACCCATTTGAACAGCAAGGTATTTTTACTGTGTCAGTCCAGAGGGAGTACCTTGTTTGGGCAGGGCTACAGCAGGAGCTGGGGTTCAAACCCAGGGCTTTCAAAGTGCAACATGGAAGCCTCGCTCACCACACCACCTGCTGGTGAATGAATGTCAGTAATCTGACCAACAGGCTAAACGGCTTAATACAATAATTCCATTTGTTACTGAACTGAACTTTACCCATCGTGTTCTTATTTCTGCACTAGTTATTGAGATCCCCCTATCCTCACCACGAGAAACTTTTCTGTCAAAACTGAGCTTGTATGCACCAGTTTTCAAACCCAGCTTCACAGTTCTAGACACAAGAACAACTACAAGATTATTTCTAAAACTGGTGTTGCCCCCTGCTGTTTTTCCACCTCAGTTACTTTAACGTTGCCTAAATGATGCAAGATAGAAGATGCCACTGGTGTAAGAATACAGTTTTTCTCCTGTCTGAATTTATAAATATTTTAAAGGTTTTCTTAAAAGGTCAACAGACTTTCCAAATGAAAATGGTTTTTCTTCTCTGGCTGTTTCCTGCTGACTCTTTATGTTTGCAAATTGCAAATCTCTTCTCACAGACCATGAAGGCATAACTCCTGGTAGTCTTTATTAAACCTCTGATTCAGAGTACTTATCCTGATTTACTTCAGTAAAATACCAGGCCATTTGAATGGGTCAAATTGTTTGTTTATTGTCATGTTGTGATCACTGATGCGTGATTTGTGTAATGACAGTGGTTTTGTGGTGTGTTGGTTTGTTTTAGGGTCCTTGAAGGTACTTTATGGGATAGAGTATGAACTGTTTGACTTTTGGTAGTTAGTTACATCATATTATGACATTTTTTTTATTTACATGTATACATGTACTTTTATACGTTTTTGAGGTTATGATGTTATCTGAAGTAATTGTGGCATTGATTTGTTTATTTGAAGTTTATGTTTTTGGTGTTTTTGATATTTGTTGATGTTAAAGTTTGGATTTAACTTAGGTAAGCTAAATACTGTAAGTTCAGAAAAAATATATAATAATGTTTATAAGGTGGCTTTATAATTTATTTTACTGCTAAATCAATAGATTTAGAGGGCAAATTCTGTTGAACTAATGTAAAAGACCAAAGAATCAGACAAAATATTTGAATATGATAGATATTTTTCATTCTTTTACCACAGTGCTGCCTGCTTTTTAGCAGTGCTTTAAAAAGATTCTATTTTCTTTTAGATAGTAACAAGACATATCACAACACAACAGAACAAAATCATTTCAAAATTCTTTTTTTTTTTAATTGGACAATGAAAAAAGAATTACATATTTTGATAAAATTTTTAAAAATTACAAGACAAATTTCAAAAAATAAGTTAGTTTTATTATTATTGGTATAGATATCACTGCAGAATACCTAAAAACAATACAGCATAAAAATACAAATGGACATAAATAGACATTCAAAATGTTGCCTAAAAGGCATTTTAATATATATAAAAATAATAAAAAAAACACAACCTCCTAAATAACCAATTCTCACACTGCAGAGATATTAACAACATATGGGACATAAAAAAGTGTCCAATTTTTGAAAACACAGATGAGCCTAATTAGCGCATAGCCGTAAGCAAAAGAATTCATCAATTATTTAAATCAATATGTATGAATTAAACAGGTTTTCCCCAACGACTATGATTTATAAACCAAAAAAAGTCTTTACAGTCACGAGCACATTGGAGAAGTATTTTTCTTTGTTTTTAATTTATTTTCTAAATGATTTAATCCATTTGCATATCCAAATGAGTCCACAGCGCAAAACAGCAGATCCAGAACAAGAAAGGCGTGAAGCTACATGTCAACGTCTGAAAGACAGACGTTGTGAAAATGTGCAAAGTATTAGCGAAGCTTTACAAGAAAAACCACAAATATTCCAATTATTTGACCCCAGCACCTCCAGAGCAGCCCAATGCCAGTGTGAGACTCCTGATCCTCACCTAGAAAGGCAAACCCGGGCAAAAAGGAAGTG
Source organism: Arapaima gigas (assembly GCA_900497675.1). NCBI lineage: Eukaryota > Metazoa > Chordata > Actinopteri > Osteoglossiformes > Osteoglossidae > Arapaima > Arapaima gigas. The sequence goes on from UFQX01000071.1 coordinate 711,178, forward strand.
GTTGTCTTGAGGGAAAAGCGGAATGTGTGTAGAGCTTGAATGCAGGAAGCTGGAGGCCCACAAATGGCCACCCATGGTAGTATTCTCTGTGACCTCACTGTGTGTGCTGCCTGTGAGGTGTGTGTGTTTGTGTTTGTGTGTGTGTGTGTGTGTGTGTGTGTGTGTGTGTGTGTTTGTTTGTTTAATGATTGTCAGACAGGTGCGGATTGGGAAACAGTGCAAATGTGACTCTCACACACACACCTGACATGGTGCTACAGGCTCAATGGGGCTCTGCTAGTTTGGAGCACATTATCTGGCCACAAGGTTGGACCACCTTTTCCCTTCATTTGTAACAAACCCATGCTAAAATGGAAACAAACAATAATTATAATATTTGTGACTGGAATCAGAATATGACAGTAAACAGGCTGGGGAACATCTTAGCAAACAGTGGGAATCCACACCGCACAGGATATCAACAGGTATAAGGCAAAGCTCACCCGGACTAAATTTGAATATCATTTGCATTAACAAAACTGTAAAACATGTCACCTGAACCCTGGGTGTGTTTTCAGAGGACAACCCAACTGATGAGTCCAGTAACAGGATGAGGGGTGGTTGGAGATGGGTTGCTGCTTAGGAATTTGGAAACTGATGGTCAGGATCAGGTGGTGGGTGAGGTCTTGGCACATGGGTTTGGCACCTGTGTGGGGATCAGTGTTGGCCTACAAGGATGGGGTGGGTTCTTGTTGGGGAGGGTGGGCACTGGCATCTGTGACGGAGGCAGCTAGCAGCCACTAGCCCAGCGAGTGCTGGTTCCGTAGGTTGTGGAAGCGTTTCACTCGTTCCTCTGGGTTCTTCCTGTAGAGACTCCTGGGGAACAAGGACAGAGGTGCCATCTTGAGTTGTAAAGTGTCAGCTTAGTGCTTGGCTCTGACCAAGATGTGACCAGGGCAGCAGGGCTCACCCTTGCCTCAGGAGCTGCCCTGACGGGAGGGCATTCTGGCCCTGGCTTGGCTGTAGGACTCTTGAGGGGACGACTGGAACATGAGGAGCAGAAAGGCGCTTCTGGGGTATGCAGCTGAAAACACCAGACAGGGGGAAGGGGGGGTCCTTTTAATATCTACACTCAGAAATCACACATTTTATGGACACACTCAACTACACAAATGGACAGAGGTGTTGAACATTATGACACAAACAGCATTCTGGGCAAGAGGCCTTGGCGACTTCACCTGGATTTGGCTGGGACCTTTGGTTTGGGTTTAGGGGGAGGCCTCTTGCCTTGTCCTGATGTGTCAATCATCCTGAGGAGACAAACAATAAACATATAAATGTCCACAGCCAATCACTGCATTACATTCTTGTCTTTAAAAGGTAGACAGCACAAAACTGTCCATTTATATTAATTAGCGCAGGTAGCCTATACAGAGATCATTTTTAGGACACTAATGTCCCCACTGCCCACTGCCTTCATCACAATGTTGGCAGTGTCACTCGCACCTTTGCTTCTTCCTGTGGAGGGATTTCTGAGTGGCTGCTGACAGGGTCACCGGGTTCCTGGGACTCTTGGCTTTCTCCTGGGCTCACAGGAAGCAGACAAAGTGATGATGAACGACAACACATGATGACTAACTTGAAGACTGCATATTTCTGGGTTGTTTGCCTGGCATGCCTCACTTGCACAATCAGAACCAGTGACTACAGCGCAATGAGATCTGTTACATCACATAAGGGTGGAGATTTAAGGGTGCGGGGCAAGTGGCAGTGACGGGCAGGGCTTACCATCTCTCTAAGTTTCCTGTCAGCTTGCAGCTCTCGGTCCTGCTGCAGTAGCGCCATCCTCTCGCCTGACCCCCACGTGAAGAAGATGTCATGGATGCTGAAGAGCGCTGCACGCAACTGAGTGGGACATGCACACACACAAAATCATTCACATGGCCAGGTTGCAAGTATATGACCCTCTCTGGTCTTCATGGTGCCATATGGCTTTACTAGCATTTAATGAAAGACCCAAGCTCTGTCCTGTGTCCCCAGAGTTCCTCTCACACACACACACACACACACACACACACACACACACACACACACACACACACACACACCAGACCAATATGTTGATGGCCAGAGGAGTGTTTTCACCTGAGCTCGCACCCTGTCCTGTAGGGACAGGTCCTGGGCAGAGAGTGCAGCCTTCTTCCCAGGGATATCGTTCTGGAAAGAACGAATGAAGTCCTGTGTATCCTACAGAAACACACAAATACAAACACAGTACACTGTAATTGCTGTGGGCAAGTAGTCAAACATCATGTTCTAGCTGTATTTTAAGAGAGTAATGTTTCCATGTGTGTTCTCTCTCACCTTCACAGTCTGGCACAGGTATTTAACCTTCTCTGTGCGCAGCAGTCTGCGTGTGAGGAAGCCGCGAACTAGAGCACTCAAGCGATACAGTCCCTTTTGCTGTTTGGGTGTCTCAACCTGCTGGGACAATAATGCAGGAGAGTCAGATCAAATGGGGAGTGTAGAGAATATTTACTTTCAGTTAAGATGTGATTTCCATCTCTCTTTTTCTTTCTCTCTCTCTCTCTCACTCACACACACGCACACGCACACACACACTCCTAACACACTCCTAACCAGAGTGAGTCTGCTGTGGATCTTGCTAGTGCCAGGGGAAGGAGCCCAGTACACAGGTGACTGTAAATGGGGGCTGACAACATGAGCAGAACCTGGTGAGACATCAGAGACACTCAGTACACACACCACCACCATAGCTTGGTACACAATAAGTATGTTTCCTCTGCAGCAGCATTAATACTCTGTAAATCTCAGCATCTGCATGTGTTATTACCATGGGACGGGGTACTTTTGCCATGAGCACTCTGTCCTGGGGACTTATTATCTGGGCAGATGAGTGTCAACGGGGCACAGTTCTGATTCTTCTCCTACACACAGGGCACAGGCACAACACAGAGGATATCACCAAGGATGAGAACACAACTGGTAGAATATATATGTTATTCAGGGGATGCTTTTCCACCAATGACAACCGTGTACGCATGTGCAGTGCCACAGCAGACCTGGAGGAGGCACTGGTGTTGCTCCTTTTTTGGCTCGGCTTTAAGCAGAGACAGCCAGTGGGTGTGATCCTCCTGCAGTCGCTGTTGCAATTCATCTGGGGCAGGGCGCATGCACACGCGCGCGCGCGCACACACACACACACACACACACACACACACACACACACACACACACACACACACACACACACACACTGAAGTGAAGTAAATGACACACTAAATGCTCACATTTGTATATTAACACATTGAAAGGAGTGAAGGCCAAGTTCTGATGTAAAATAGCCAACTGAGACAAAAACAAATTAAAGAAGTTAAAAAAAAGAGGTAAATACAATCAGAAAAAGTAAATTTCAGTAAAGTGGTCAAAAACAGCAACCCTTCTAACTGCATGCCCAAGACCAGCTCCTCTACGTACAAACATAACTTGAGCAGGAATCTGTCTCTGTCTCATTTGGTTCATAACTCCAAAGCCACTTTAACCAGGGAATGACAACCAGCACATCGACTTCCCTTGATGGACAGGGAATAAAATCATTTATTTTATTATTAATGAAATAATAAATAAAAATATTTAAGACTTGTGCTAACATTTCATGCTTGCAAGTGAATCATCTTTCCCTGCATTCTGCACATAACTTCCAACCTAATTTTAACTTAATGTTTATCCTGAAAGAGGTATGAACACACACAGTGCACTGGCAATGTCTGTATGATGTACTCACCAGTAGCACCGCTCTGCTCTTTCATGAACAGCCTAAGGAGGCTCTGATGGTGGGTGTCGGTGGGGGAGATGGAGGGGTCAGAGACCACGTGGGGCCGCAGCAGTGTGGGGGAGGGACACTCCACATCATATGACTTATTGAGGGGAGCTGGCGGGGAGCGGCGGAGTTGGGGTCGCCAGGGCTGGTCGCTAAGGAAGCGTGGGATCCTCTCCTGGCTGCAATCCGTGTCTACCCTGGGGTCCATGCAGCTGATCAGGGTTGGAGACCCCTTGTGGTCATCACAGGGGCTAGATGCTGGAGGGTTAACCCTGCTGCTCATCTGACTGCTGTGAAGGCTACCATCTGGTGGTGAAGAAGAATTTCTGACAGGTCCACACTTGTGAGCCCTTGGGGGGCTGAGCTCTGCAGCATTTGTGGGATTAGCAATGAGGATGTTGCCAGTGGAGACAGGGCGGAGCCTCTGTCTGTGGGGGAGGGGACTCAGGCTGGGCTGGGGGGTTGGCAGCTGGGCATATGACCCAGTCAGGCTGTGCGGGAGGCAGCCCAGCAGAGAGTCCAGGGAGGCACCAGGACTGATCTGGCAGTGGACAGTGCTGCTAGGGCCGTGGGGAGGTGGGGCAGTCATTAGACTGGCACCACCCCCATGTCCACCAGACTCATCCCCAATGCCACTGGTCTCATTCTCCTTATTGCTGAGGCTGTCCTCCGGCAGGGGGGTGGCCTTACAGCTGCCCTGGCACACAGGGGTGTTCTTCCCGTTCTGCTCCTGGCAGTTACACTCCTCCACCGCTGCTCCCCCATCACTCCTAATGAGATGCACTGTGGACTTGTCCTTCAGGTCAAACCCTTCGCCATCATCCACCACATCCTCACCCTCCCTCACTCTGCAGGGTGGGGTGGATGCATCAGGCAGGATAGAGAAACCATTTGTAGACTGATGTTCCAAAGGGCAACCAGCAGAGGGTGCAAGAGTTTCAGACCCCTTAGAGGTCTTTCGAACCTTTGGGACAGAGAGATAAACAAACAACAGGCACTGTTAAAAACACTATAATATTATTATGTCTATAATAACAAAAAACACACATATTAAATAAAATAAAAGAAACACACCTGGCTGCCACTGACCCTATTGGGACAGGCAAAAAGGTTAATAAGAGGGGTTTAAAAAAAACAATTAAAAGGAAAATGTTCCCAGTTTTACTTTGTGATGGATAAATCTAGTTAATTTACCATTCCATTGCTGTACAACCTCTATAATACTATTATTATTTCTGATAATAAAAATAATAATAATAAGTTACCCTGTGCTTGTGTCAGAAGACCTTACTGGGGACACACAAACGTGTATGCACTTTGGGAAACATGTACATGTGCAGTGAAGTGTGTGATCTGTCCCACAGTTGCCAAGACAATGCCTGAGGACACCAGTGGGATGAGTCTCATTGTCCACACCCCCTATCACCACCACAGCTCACAGAGTTACTGACAAACATCATACAGAAGCAGTTCCGGTCCAGACTGGTGTCTCACTCTCTCTCACACGCACACAAGAGCCTAGGCCAGTTATGCTAAGACACAGATGAGAACAGTAACACACCTGGACTTGGTCCAAAATGTCCCGAACTCGGGCGAGCAGCACCTCCCTGTGTCGATTCCGCCTGTGGCTGTCAAGCTGCATGGCCCTCAACCGGTACTGGACCATGTCCCTGCGCTGCTCCTCATTCAACTGACACACACACACACACACACACACACACACACACACACACACACACACACACACACACACACACACACAGACAGTGATGCAGGGGGCATTGAACCAGCTGCTACTAATAAAAATCACTCACACATTTTATTGCAACCAAATGAAATACTATAATTAATTTGAATATCTCATTAGCATAAATAAATATCAAACCAGCAAATAAATAGACAACATTATCACACACACTGCTTTCTATTCCCTCCCTGCTTGCCTGCACTTCTGGAAGCCACATCCTACACAGTGCCATTCCCCACCTGTTTTTTCCTCACATGAATCACAGTGAGGCAAATCAAATGATAATATATTTAGTTAAACATACAAAATAAACCCCATGCAAATGTGCTGTATATGATTTCACAGTAAATATGCAAACAAGCACTATGTATCCAAGTAAACTATAGTAAACAACAGTGCCTCCATAAGTCTGGGGGCCATTCAATACTCCCCCCTTTCCTGTTTAATGGGTCATCATTGACTTTCACTCAAATGACCTAGGTTCGAATCCCATCTCCTAATGTGTTATGAACTGAGAGGCGAGAACACAGCCCTTACCAGAGGTGCGAGCGCAGTCATTCCATGAAACCGGATGAGGGAATGTGGCACCTCCTGCTGGGTGGAGGCTGTGCTGCAGCTGTGAACCTCACTCTCTGCCGAGACCCTGGCCAGGCTTCGCGAGCAGAACTCCTCATAGGTCTCCATGAGGCCGACTCCTTCTGGCTGTCTGCACAACATAGGGCACAGATTCTGAGAAAACCACTCCATCCAGGGCAGAAAATTCCACCACAACAGAGCTGCTCATTACAAATGTGTGGGCATGTCTTAGTCACTTGCTGTCGCTATGGAGATCTGTCCAACCGGATGAGCAAGGAAAGCAGAGAGGGACCTTATCACTTCTCTCTTCTATGAGGTTTTTTCATCATGTAAGGGAATACAGAGAGCATTGGAAAGCAAGAATGTTTTACTGCAGCATTAGAGTTACCACACTTTCAACAGGCTTCAGTATTAGAGCACTGGGCAGCAGTGGGTTCAGTGGTGTGAATTTTTATCAAAGACCCTACTGTTAAGCTTTTGAGCAACTGTATCAAGCTAAATGGGGGCCATTTACAGGTGTGGCTGTAATCACCATAATAACATTAATAATAAACAATATTCATTCCGAGGGATCCAGCATCATGCACTATGGAGCTTTTGTCAACAAGTTAGAGCTGTGTCCACCTCTCAAGGATGTCACATTAGCTTGTGACTCACCCCCCACCAGACACAAGTCACAAATGCCCCACACACGGAGGGAACAAGGTCCAGTGTGTAATCTTACTCATTCACTGTAACATAAAATATATCTGTCAAATTGGACCATGGGACAGAAGAAGACAGGATCTTGGCTGCCCAGGAGATTCACACCAATTCTGAAAAGCACCTTCTAGTTGTGGCAGCAGGTCCCATACTGGTTACTGCCAAAGCTGAAGGTTGTTGGTTTGAATCCCCCTCTTACTGCTGTGCCCTTGGCCAGGGTGTTCACTGAGTTGGTACAGTAAAATTGCTGTATAAGAGGGTAAACCATCATAATAGAGCTGATCATTTGTCCCTCTATATTGGTGTCCACAATGTCCACTGTCCTGTGGCCCTTGGCTTTCACTGGCTGAGGCGGGAGGTGGTCGCTCAAGTATTACAGCCATACCTTAGACAACATCATTAGCGCGGATCCACACAAGTAGAGGAGGAAAATATGGAAAAATAAAAGTGATATACCGTGTGATGCTACAGACGCGTGACGATCCCTAACGGCTCTGACAGCTCGACTGCCCACACACGAGCACATCGCAGATCAGTGTTGTTTTCTTACCTTTCCTTAGCTCCTCACCGCGCGGCGTCTCGTTAGTAATTCAAAATAACAGTCAGTTACTTGTGATGAAGAATCAGGGTCTAAAAAACGTTAAAGGTATTATTTCATAATAATAGTTCAACGGTTTACGTTGTTTCACTCTCTCGCTTCTACAGCTTCTCTCCTTTTGGCGGCAACACCGCCTCTTAGCAACGGACGTGACTCTAAACGACTGCCTTGGCCACGCCTTCTGTGTGAGTTCTGCGCGACACCGCCCCCTTTTAGCAGGACAACCCGGAAGTACTTGTCATTGAGATCAGCACACACAGTCTTGCAGAGGTAGAAGTCAAATGTTGAATTTTGTTCATAGAAAATGTGAAAAGCGAACAGTTTGAGACAATATCCACCCAGTTTATTGCACTGCACATATTGCACATAAAGTAATTTTTATTGTGGCTTCCAGCGTTAAACCTTATTTATATAATGCGCTTGCCGCCAGTAGAAGGGGACATTGTATTTACTAAGAATTATGGACGCAGTTCAAATAACCTAAATATGATTACAAACCGAACATGCATCTCAAACACTGGGCGTGATTTTTTCTATCCATTGTTTTCATAGCAGAGATATGATGCTTTCAGTTAATATTAAAAAACACTAATTAAGAATATGCTCAAATTTTACTTGTTGCTTTAAATAAAAAAAAACATACGGCGGCTCTAGGATATAAACCTTTCTGCAGAAGAAAGCGTCACAGCTCAATGTATTTATCCTTGTTTTACTGTGAAAACCTAATTCATATTGAGTTGAATTCCTCCACTCCTTCTGCCAAAATGTATTTCTTACACCAATCATATTTTACATTTTTCAAATCACAAGCATCCATCTGTCTCAAGTGGTTAAATATTTTAAAATAAAAATCTCCGGCATCTCCTCCGTCGTAGACGTCCAGCGGAACTGTCTTCCTTGCTCGATAGGGGGCGCTGCTTCACGTCTTTAATTAAACCCGTTGATTGAGTTCAATTGAAATGCGGAAGCTGTTTGCGCACTTCGTGTGAGGCTGATTTCAGTGCGCTGCACTTCGTTTTTTCTCCCATATTTTGAAAATAAAAACAGCTTGTTGGAAAGTTAAACTGTTTTCCCTGGGGAGGCTGCAGTAAGTGATACCATTTTTGTTTTGATAACCTGGTGTGGTTATGATGCTGTATTCGTTGCGTTTGATCCCACACCTGTTTGCCTCGTGTCCTACAACTTGCTTCTTCTCCACTCATTGCTCTGTTGGGACTGTAAGTTTATGTCTGTCTTTTCTACTGATTCCCCCCACAAATGTTACTTCACAGCTGCCCACATTTGCATTTTGTGGGCTTTACCTGTTTAATACACCTGTGGGGCACCGATCCTGCCGCCCACAACCAGCCTCCATTTATCACTGGACTCTACAGGCAGGAATATTTTAACATATTAGAAGATTAGACATAGCCACAACGCCACCTGCTGGAAGATTTCTTCATGTTTTAGTGCTTATGTTGAATAATTGTGTGTCGTCTATACAGTTTTTTTTCTGTACCATTTAAGCTACTATTGGTCTAAGTCTAGGAGGTAGATGAATTCCAGAATGAAAGTTGAACCCTGGTTTAGTAGTTCTGCTGTGTAAGTATAATTTAAAACTGTGTTAGATCTGTCACATGAATGTTTGTGCAAAAATGAAAATGCTTTTAAATATGAAGTGCACAAGTCAGTGTGGCATCATAATAGTGTAAATATATTTTTTAAGAACAACTTAATAGGGGAAACCCTATGTGTGTTTCCTAGAAATTGGGGTGGTGGTCTCCTGCTGTTTCCTAGCAACAGGAGCCAGTTTCTGGACCATGCAGTGGCTGAGCTGTGTTCATAGATGATTTCCTCTGGCACCAGTAAAATAAATAAAAAGTACTATAGATAGTATAATATTAAATGCCCCATTGTGTGTTTTCATATTTTTTAGCCATATTGCTGTAACCTATACATCCTCTCTTTCTATGTATAAGAGGCAATTCTCCCATTGTTATTCCTCCTAAAGGTTCCCCTTCTTGATCATTCCAGCTCGTGGGATTGTGTTGTAGGTCCCCATAACAATTCAGAAGGAAACTTAAAAATATATTTGTGTTGCTTGTGTTGCTAAACAACAAATCTGATCAATCTGTTACGGTAAATACGGTTTTAGAGTGCAAATGAACACTTTAAAGAACTCCTGGCTGGATTCTAGCACAAGCCTCACATTGTGTCATTTTATGCCTTTATCACTCAACATGGTTGCCCAGTGTCTGCCCTGTGACAGTCAAACTTCACAACCAATGAAGATGTCAAAAAACGGACTTCACCACTGAATGTATTTTGCAGTTTGAAACATTTTAGTGGTCACATGGTCCACTTTCCATTTGGAATTACTGAGTTGAATTCAAAATGGCAGAGGGGTGTTCCGACACACCTCAGATACTCTCCCTAGTCTAATGTAGAATGGTGCTGATAGATCAGTCCAACTTTAGGCATCTTTTTGTGGCTCCAGACCTTTGACTCGCCCTGTATATCACTGCTTTAGATGAGAATTTGAACTGTATTTTAAAGTGTATGTGCAAATGCGAAGCAACTGTATTTGAAGTTTGGCAAAAGTGAAGTTCGCTTATGGAATGAGCTGAAAGTATTTTTTTTCCCCTCTTCCCGTTAGTTCTGACCAGATTGTTTTCGGATCAATCTCCTGGTTCTGGCGTCACTGCAATGTTCGTGGAAATGTCCAGTTGTGGACCACCTGTAGTTGGGCTTTTACTGCGATGTGGCCAGAAGGGGGCGCATCTAACCTCTCGATGCGGTGCAGTAACGTGCCGTGCGGGGAATCTGAACCGCAGTCCCAACCTCACAGAGGACAGAGCGCGAGATCCGCGTGTGAGGAGCGCAGCTTTCGAGCGTAACGTTTGTGGCGAATTTATGATGAAACTGTGACGATTATGTTTTTAACCAATTTATACCGAACTGGGAATGAAAATATAAGTCACGGAGCCGCGCCGTGTGTGTCTGTATTTGGAAAACGTGTGGAAGATGGATTTTAAAGGGGGATTTTACTGAAACACACCGCCTCTGGACCCCCGATCAGTTAAGCCTCATTGATCGTCGATTAATAAGTGATGTTAATACAGCTTACTGAGTTATTGTTACGTAATTCTGAGACTGCTGTCTTTAGTAACTATTTTATATCTATACACACAATGTAATCGATATTATTTTCATTTCATGGCTCTCTTATTTGACACAACTCTGCCTAAAAATACAGTAATAATAATCATAATACACAGTTGTTGCGCGTATGCCGCACTTGCAAGCTTTAAGTATTATTATAGCTATTAATAAGCAGGTGGATGGTGGACTCCTCACGATTTTGATCGTGTAGTGTGGAAATTCTTCTCTCTCGTTCTCACTCACACACACAGAGGCTGTATTTCATACAAAGTTGTGTTTATCGCGCTTGGCTGTCTGTTTTTTGTATTTACAGCTATGGTTCAGCCTGAATTCAGTGTCGCTCGTGATCCCTGTGGCAAAATGTCTTTTTAAAAGTCCCTCAAAATATGAATGAGAAATTCAACTTAAACTCATTTAATTGCATTTTGCCGAGTTATTTCCCCTTTAAGGGCTGTAGAAGTGCAGTGTTTGAATTTCTGGGTATTTACTGTGCTTTAATGATTCTTAATCCGGTTTTGCATTTTAAACGTTGTAATAACTTCCATAATTAAAAGGCACTGTACATGTTGGGTGCTGCTCCTATACCCAGTGTCCAGAAGATGGCATAGCAGTTGGATCCATTGCCTTGCACTTGAAGATCTCGCTTTCGAATCCCTGCTCTCTCTCTAGTTCCCTTGATCAAGGTACTGAACCTGAACAGATACTGTTAAAATTATTCTCCTGTTTAAATAAGTAGCTTAGTACACAGGTCTGACACTGAAAATTGCTCTGATTATCAGCTAATAGTATTTGAGCCAAAGGTACAAAGATGCTTTGACTGAGTATTGAAGTCCTCATCCCAGCCCTGGAAGTTTTTTGTCTGCAGAGGTGTGACTGGGAGTCAGAGCACAGCTGTAGTAATTCATGTTACACAAGGGCACAGTTTTGTGAGAGGCTTCCCAACATGAGGCCTGGTGCATGTGGGCAGTTGTCTCTGGGGCAACCCTCAATACTGCGAAGTGGACATTGGTCTGGATGGATGGTGGTGTAGTTCTCAGGCTGAGCCATACACTGTGAGTGTGATGCTGGACACAGTGGTAGGTTGCGTGTCCTCAATCTTCATATATACATCTCTCCCACCTGTCCTTGTCCCTCCCAATGTCCACCTTGCTTCGCGCTCCCCTGAAGGCATGGCCATGGATTTCTCCTCGCCATACACGGGCACCCCTCCACTCCATGGCCCGCAGAACACAGGCTACACCTACGCCCTCAGGTGAGCAATGCCTGGGGGTAATCGGATGTGTATCTGAAGGAATGTTTGATATACCAAACAATTAAAGACATTATGCATCTTTTTTAAGTATACTTTTGCATTATATAGAGGATAAACAGTTCCAAAGTTGTTTTTAGGCTGTGGGTTGACAAGAGATGGTGCTGAGTTGCTGCCCATGTGAACATTACACTACTGCATCATGGCAGCAATGCAGACGTGGCGTAACTCGTACGGATACATTTATAGTACAATTATTTATAAACATACACAATTTAAAGATGTGCATGTTTGAGTTTAGTTTCAGTATTACTTTAACTTTAAAGATGGATAACTGGCTCTCTGCAGTTGGGCTTTTTTTTTTTTTTTTTTTTTTTTTTTTTTTTTTTTTTTTTTTTTTTTTAAACCTTTTTTT
>UFQX01000071.1:723454-834197 GCA_900497675.1 Arapaima gigas
TTTTTTTTTTTTTTTTTTTTTTTTTTTTTTTTTTTTTTTTTTTTTTTTAAACACCTCATCTTCAGTTTATTTCGTCATTGTAATCGAATGTTTGAATCTGCTTTATGGCTAGCTGGCCTGTTCATTCAGCAAAATTATCTTTACTTTTTTAGCTGGAGTATTTGCATATAGAGATTCCATGGTTTTGTATAATGTACTAAAGTATTAAATTTAACTTGAATTAATAACTCATTTGCTGAAAGTGGTAATTATTGGCTTCTACATGTACTGTTACTCCTGAAAAGAATCAATTTTCAATTTAGCTACTGGAGTTATGTTTCAGTGGTCTTTCAAAGAAGCATCATATTGCTTTATTTAGTGCCTTTTAAATGCTTTTTCTAATTCAAATTTAGTGAAAGATGACTGAAGAAATACCTAGGCACTTATGTATTGTAGGTGTCTGGGTTTTTAAATTGTAGCAAAGCTCAAGATCGCAGTTATGCTTCACATCATACATAAATACTTGTATAGGTATTTGGCAATATTTGCTATAATTTATTTCAGTTTCCTGAAGATGTGTTTTTCAGGTTGCTTTGCTGAAGCTGGTATGATTACAGAAATTAGTGTTAGCAGCTCTGAGTGTCATCTCCCAAATCTTTGAGAGAAACACGGGAAAATGTGAGGTGGTGACTGACAAAGCAGGTTTTAATGTCGTCTTTTTATGGCTTGTCGATTCAGATTGTGTGCAATGCCAGACACCGCAGCTCCACAAATTCAGTTCCCCCGGGGAACTGAAATTGTTCTGTTTTTTTGGTTCAGTCCTATTTTTATGATAAAAATCAAGCTGCACATTGTGTTCCAGCCTGACTTCCCAGCCTTTCCACTGTGGTGCTTGGCAGGCTTCTCCTGGAGGAGTCCATCTAAAAGTTATCTTGGTGAACAGCAATGGTGCTGCCCTTCAGCTACTGATGATTCATCCTGTGCTTTTGGTAGCACTTTTCTTTTTTTTTTTTTTTTCCCCCCTTGTTTTGTTGTGGGCATGCACAATGTGTGTGTATGTGTTGGAGAGTTCTCCTTGTGGGAGGGTAGGTGTTTGAAGCCCCCCTCAGGGTTTCAGATCCTGGTCCTTTGTAAAGATCAGTTGTGTTCCTTTCTTAGCAGCGCAGTTGGCTTGTTGCTTGGAGGCTGTTGAAGCTCCTTGTGAAACAAAGGCAAGCAAAAAGGGAGACCAAAAGAAATGTTGCCTTGGAGGCATTTGAGGCAAAGTTCAGGTTTGATGGCTGATGGCAGAAAGATATCATGCCAATGGTTTGTTGTCTGCAAACAGTGCAGGTGAAAACTGGTGAGTTCAGTGTCTTGGAAATGGAGGATCCTGCCTCCTGCTGTCGTACCCTTGATCCTGTTCCCAAGGTCCTGATCTAACACCATGAAAATCAGCCAACTGTATAAATAAGTAAACAGTATAAGCAGCTTGGCACACAAGTCTAACATTGCAAGTCACTTTGGAGGAAAGTGTAAAAATCATTATTGCACTTAGTGTATCTCCTTCATAGAGCTGGCTATTTGACAGAAGCATTGAATGGTTCAAGGTTACTACAGCATAGACCTTCAACTCAGCTGGGTTTCCTTCACTGCTGTGCTGTGACAAAACTTGTGCATGTGGTGCCCACTCTAAAATGGGTTCTTTCAGGTCTGTAGCATGTATGAAAGCAGAAGTGGGTGTGGTTAATGGGAAGCATGGCATTGGCCTTAGAGTGGTGTGTCACACTTCTTGCCCTCAGCATGGGGCTGCAGTTGACATCCGCTTGTTTGAATATGGCTTACGGAAGTCCAAATGCACATGTTTCATGAGCTATGTTTGCACAGTTGGATTATTTTTTAAATCATTTAATGAGAATTTTACTGTTTTGTTATGCCAGGATATAAAATTTGACCATATGGGTGTTTTTGATGGGTGATTTTGCTCTGTGCACAACCATGTGTTCAGGGGAAAGTGTTAGCAGAGTAAAGTCAGTTGCTGTTTGTGCCCCAGAACAGTCTGGGTGCAACTAAAATAATGGTGTGGGACTGGGAAAGAATGGGCTGGACATAGTCATTTGATGCATTGAAATGATCACTGAGTATTCTGTGTGCCCGAATTGATGATCACTTTGGTTTTTGTTTAGTTTTAGGGTAGTTTAGTTGAGGCTTTATTTATGTCTGTATGTATTTATTCATTTTTAAAAAAGGTGTTAACGCTACAGCAACCTCACAGCAATGACTGCACTGTGTAGGAGTTTTCCTGGGAGAGGTTGGAGACGGAGAGCCACCGTTTCAGCCAAATGTGGGTTGCAGGTGGCAGTGGAGGCTGTTTATAATCACTCCTCATGTGGCTGGTGGGAGGTACAAGTGAAAGGGAGCAGTAGGCGGTGTGTGTGTGTGTGTGTGTGTGTGTGTGTGTGTGTGTGTGTGTGTGTGTGTGTGTGTGTGTGTGTGTGTGTGTTAAAATCAGCCTGTTTTACTATTCATTCATTCACCAGACTCTTTTCTTGAAGGTGACTTATCATGAGGTTTGTACAGTAAGCTACATTCACTGATTGCACCCATTTACACAGCTGGGTTTTTTTGATGTAAGGGTATATCATTAGGAACTTTTGCTATAAGGCCAAGCCATCAATCACTACACCACCTGTTGGCACATTTTGTCCCTGATTTCAAAATGACTGATGTAAAATAAATAAATAAACAAATAAATAAATAAAAATACAGCATTTTTACCCTGTGGTGAGGTGTACAGATGGATGGCTTCTGGAATCCTAGACCACATACTTATTTTGCTGAAATTTTGACTTGACAGTGAAATTTGATCATTTTGACTTGTACCACCCACATAATGTTAAAATACAAACTATTGAATTATAAATTTTGAGCATTTAAAATTAGTTTTTCAGAATCTGTTTTGTAATTAAATCGAGGATGGTCCAAATGTGCTCCAAATGCCACCATGTAGCCTTTATGCACCCACCTGCCTCCATCTCTCAGTTCCAGCTACTCATCGAAGGCCCTTAGTTACGAGAAGGAAAACAAGACTGGCCCTGTGTTTGAAACGCCCAGGATGTCCCGCAGGAGCCTGCGGCTGCACACCGTGGATGGTCGCTATGGCGACAACAGCCTGGCTGACCTGTCACTCAACCACAGCGTCACCTACAGCACCAGGTGAGGAGACGCTACACTGTACCCCAGTCTTGTCCTGTCATTTTGTTCATCACGCTCACCCCTTAATCTCCATCATCTTCAGTATTCTGAGGAAGCAGAAGAAGGATCAGCAGCAGCCATCACACTCAAACATTCAGCTGCTGCTGTCCACACCGCTCAAGTCCCAGGGACCTGGCAGCCTGCAGAGCTGCACAGCTAGTGACATCTCCATGCTCTCCAGCCTGCTGGATGAGTCCTCCACCCTGGTGGACAGTTTGTGGGGTGAGTGTGGATGACCCCTTTCCTTAACCAATGCTGTGTGTTCGGGTGGGGGACAAAGAGCAATGATGGACGCTGACCCTCTTTTCCCTTCCAGGTGTGGATGACGAAACGGAGCTCAATGGTAATTCTGAAGTTGTTTTTTGTAAACTTTGTCTAAAATTTATATTTTAACTTTTAACAAATTGTTTAGAAGTCATTTTATGTTTTTACCTTTTCAGTAAGCAGATTAGATTTGGGCAATGAGGGATGGCCTGTTTTTGGCCAGACTATGGCGGGCTGTGCTTCTTTTGCTAAATGAACTTTTTCCCTCCACTGGCACAGAGCGGACTATGACTGTAGACTGCAGCGAGGTTGCTGACAGCAGCATGGTGTCATCCAGCGGCAAAATCCACTCAGCACAGACGCAAACCACCATGGTTCACAACCATGTCTGTGGCACCTCCAACGGCCATGGTGGGAAGCAGAATGCTTCCTCTACCCATTCCCTCTCATCCTCATCTCCCCTCTCCTTGAAGAGTCACTCCTTTCAGCCCTCCTCCATGGTGTACTGCCGGAAAAATAAGCCAGGTGAGGGTTCAATTCAAACCTTCCTCAGCTGATATCCCTCTGATTTCTGTATGCATACAAGTATTACTCTTTAAGGGGATTTTGAAAAGCTCTTCCACTGAATGTTTTTAGTACACTGGTTCCTTGAGGTGCTGCCTACATTCCCTACTCTGGTCTATTCCCTGCTTTCCATCATTTCTCTCTAGGTGCAATATCATCGATCTCAAACACCTGCCTTTGCTATAGCAAGAAGGTTGCTGCATCTGTCATTTCCATAGTAACCTTCCTGGCATGGACAGTTCTGCCAAAGATATACAAAGGAGGCAAAGGTATTGGTGACACCCCTTCATGGAACACAGTATATTTAACCCCATTGTGGGTGTTGTTTTACCTTTCTGACATCTTCTGCTTCTCCTTCACCTACCTACCGTCTTGAACTGGTTGTTGGCTCCTAGGTGATCCATTTGTTGTGCTTATGAGAGGGTATTGTACTTGAAGCTGGAATCCACCAGCAGTTGGTGTTTTGTTCACCATGGACTTTTTTAAACTTGAATAAAATTTGAGCACCAAATACAATTTTGAAAACGCATTACCACTATCAACACTAATACACAAAATTTCATCTTAACTTAAAATAACTTCAACCACAAATAAACAGCAAGTCAAAATGCAAACAAATCACACAGCTTAAACAAATGCTCATTCTCTACATAAACACACCTGATGATGATCCACTTGTAGAGACTTGCTCAACATAATTTAGACACCAAAAATCATCATAGCTAATAAAACACGGAACATTCAAACCCTTAAAATAACTATCAGTACATGGGTTTGGAATCTGAGAAACTTTACATTGCTTCACATTTCTTCTAAAATTAGTCATGAGCACCACAACAAAACCATCTTGAGATGGGTTCAACATACATAGTCAGTATTTTGCTTTCTTCTCCACACATCTACTTTCTGAAGCTGAAGTGAAAGGGCTGCTGGGAAAGGGCACACCTGTCAAATGTCTGTCCACCTAGATTCACAGTTTTGTTTCGGGGATAAAAAACTGATGTGTCCTCCTGGGTGTGGGCTTGCTCTAGGCGGCCTGACATCTATGTCCACCGTCATCCTGCGGGTGGGCGAGGCTGCTGTTACTTCATCTGTGTCCCTAATGAGACAACTGACACAGGACCTGCTATCAGAGAGAGATGTTTGGGGTCAAGTTGCCGGGAATGGAGGTACTGGCCCTCACATGCCACTTTGAACACAATGGTGAATTGTGTGACACCTTCTCCTGAAAGGTGTTGTGTTTGGTTTCTGCTTTTCTCCATCCCCTTTTTTTCTGCCCGTTTTCAGTCTGTTTTGTGCTCCTTATCAGTTCGTTTACCTTGTATGCAAACAGTCTTTGTCACATTGGTTGTCACCGTGGCGACTTGCAAATCCTCTCACTCTGTCTCACTGCTCTTTCACCAGATCAGATGCGATGGGAGATATACAAAAATATAGAAGGAAGGAAGAAACTGTTTATTGATCTTTGATCGGGATAAAAAAAGTATTTGAGTTGTTTTTACTTTTAAGTTTTGTTTTTATGTTGTAGGCCACCTTGGTCACAGCAGGAGTGCGAGAGTTGCATGTCTGACAGCTGATGGCAAGATGAACGGATCACTCTGTAAGTTTCTTTCCATGGACATTCGATCAGATTCTGTGGATTCAGTAAATAAACGCTTTTATAATTCAGCTATAATTGATGTGAAGGTGTCTGTGCTGTTGGCCTGTGTATGCTGCAATGTGACAGGGGCTGTGGTGTTGGTGCCTGTTGGTTACCCCTATATACAGCTGGATAATTTTTACTGGACCAATTCAGGGTAATGTAGGGATAGTGCAGTGGGATGTGAACCTGGGTCCTTAAATACAAAATTGGTAGCTGTAACCACTATGCCACCTGCTGTCCATGTATGTGATGTGATAAATCAACCTCTGCTGCTCCCCAGATGTGAATGTGACACCAGACCAGGGTTCCCCTGAGAGTTTTAGTCAAAATTGCCGTCAAAGTCCTTTCTAGAACCCTGAATCCTTAGAACCCTGTAGATGTAGTAAGATTTTCAAGATTGTGACTTGGTGGTAAATGTGACTTTGGAGGTTTGAGCAGATCAAATTATAAATGGGCTTCCAGCCTGAGCTATGTTGCTAAGTTGTGTGTTTTGCATGCTGATGTTGTTTGTTAGCTTAACTTAATTTGTCCTTTCTTCTCACCCCTTCCACCTATATTGCTCATCTCCATGGCTGAACCCCCCCCCCACCTCCTATAGGTGATGACTGCAAACGGAAACAGCATGCAGACATAGTTCACACAGGGTCTTCGAGAGTCCGTCGCCTGTTTGGGGTGATGTGCTGCCTCACTGATTATGCAGGTTAACACAGCTGCACTGTTAGGGATCACTAACCATTTTATCGAGTGTGATGTCTCTGAGGGCGGCATAATCACTGTGATGCTCGTGCTGCTCTCTGAGTTGGGGGTCTCCAGACCACAAGGGTGGCAAGCAGTGGGGTTGGCTGACAATTTCATGATATGGGGATTGCTCTCAACCCAATGGTTGGTTGCAGTGTCTCCAGGTCATTAGACAGTCCCAGCAGCTGCTGCATGGCTAGAACACCCTTTTTACCCCCTCTGCAGTGTATGTCTGTGCATGCCATCCTTTAGTCAGTGTGCAGTCATTTGCTCAGCACTTCACTGAGAGTAGTCAGAGTATTTTTTTATTATTTTTCTTTTCCATGTTCTGATCAATGTGTTTGTTCTTACTTGTTACTGAGCTGCTGCTGTTGCTGACCTTGGGCTGTGTGTGATGTTATGAAAAGGTGTTTTTTTTTTTTTTTCTCTCTCTCACACACACTGCTATTGATTCTTCAGCGGTGAATCTGTAGCTCTCTGCTTCTTATAAAGGTCCACAGCACATTCGTATAAACTTGCCTGGTGACCTTGGATCTCAGTTCCTTTTGCAATCCTTGTGTCTTGTGTGCAATTCTACAATCCTTCAGTACATGTGAGACTAAACATGTTATCTGTTTATTGCTATATTGTCAAACTATGGGCTCTGTCCACTAAATACCTCCTGTTTGTTTGTCTGTGTGTGTGTGTCTGTGCGTGCATGCATACAGGGAAGGCAGCAGCAGGGGTGTTCTGGTGGGCCAGGACAATGTGGTACCAGCTCACGAGCTTCATCTCCGTGCTGGACGTCTTCATCCTCACACGGTGAGATGTTAAGGCTGCTCTTCTTGCAATGGGGACCTGCCCCCCACAGTCTGCACTGTATTTAGAAATGAAACTACATGGTGCACTTAGTAAAATCCAGCACTGATGCTACTATGGTTACGAGTCATTGGCAGAGCAGCTCCACTCTGCGGCAAGTTTTAGAACTTTCTGACTGTGCCACCTAAAAGCACTGCTTGTCCAATGAGGTGTTACTGTTTCAGGTGCCTTCCAAAGCTATATAGACTGCTGCTGTTCCTCCTCCCTTTGCTGGTCTTCCTGGGTAAGTGTATATATTTCAATGTGTGTCTAAAATGTATGTGTGTGGTTATATGTGTTCAACCTGCCCCATCTTTTAAGGTGTGTGGCACTGGGGTCCTTCTAGCCTGCTGGGGTTCCTGCCCACCAACCTCCCTGAATGGCATCTCTTTGCCAACTGTGTGGAGCAGGATGGTGTAGAAAAGCGGAGCCACTGGGCAACAGTTGCAACTGCACAGGTAAGAAAACAGAATATGCACCTGTGGGGGTGGTCCCAATAGGGAGAATGTGTCAGGTCTGCAGCAGGTGGAATAGTTAGAGCTGTTGTCTTACACTCATAGTGTCCAAGTTCAGGTCCCTCCTCTTCTGTAGTACTGTAAGTTGGATTGAAGAAAAGCATCATTTCTTTATGTAACATTATTTATATTTATTTAGTGATTTGCCTGGATTTTTTACTATATCAGTTCAGGATAAATACCTTGATCAATGGTTTTGTGGCAAAAAAAGGATTTTAAACTGTCCTTCAGGTGTGAGGCAGCAGGTCAAACCACTACACCACTTGCTGTTGTGTAAGAGAATAAATAAGATGATAAATGATCATCTGTTTAGCTACTTACTGTGAAAGATGGTACCTCCTGTTTTCCATAGAATACCCTGACAGGCTCCACTGGGGCGGAGCGCCTGGCTTGGCTGGAACAGCGAGTGGAGCAGCTGTGGGAGGAGGTGCAGTTGGGTGGTCGGAGGCAGGAGCAGTTCCACTCTAAGGTCTCAGCCCAACAGCAGGCTTTGCGGCAGCAGTTAGAGGAGCACACAGACCGGGCAGCCCTTGCGCACTGGGTGTCCATGCTCATGGAGCAAAGGCTGGAATGCCTGAGGGTGGAGCTGCTGCAGGTGTCGCTGCAGGGAACACAGGTGGTGCTGTAGCTTGCCGACACTCTGTGTGTTTCCATGTGTGTATCGCTTTGTGGTGTAACGCCATAGCTCTGTTCAATGTCCCAGGAGCAGCATGTGATCCAGAGCTCTGTGGCCCGCCTGGCTGAGCTGGAGGGGCTGCTGCGGACCCTGGAAGCCAAGACTGAGGTACTGATGCTTCACCCTGGCAGTACAATAAGTCCAAGAGAATACTGGGATTTTAAGCTGTGCAGCAGTATTCATAAATCAAGTTCATAAACTGTATACACACTAGACCAGCACCACTCAGATATAAATCTTAGAGGTCCACTTGCCAAATTTTTGCCAACTCAAAGGTCCGCAGAATGGGAGGTCAATTGAGTGAATAAATGCTGCATGGAACTATGTGCAAAACTAAGCCCTAAAAACTCCACAACTATGTATTAAAAATAATTGCAGCATTAATAGTTACAGAAATGTGTTATTTCTAAGTCTTTAAAATTTGGCTGAGTCAGATGAAGCACACAAAAATCAATTTTTTTTTTCCCCTATTTCCCCCTATTCTGTTATTGTCTCTCTTGTCCTTAGCAACACAAATTGAAGTGTATTCTTTTTGTTCAAAAACCCGAACCTGTCTCTGACAATCAGACATCCTGGCTGTTTATCCCAAGAGAAAAAAAGTGTAAATTTTCTGGAAATGGAAACTGTTTTATAGTCAGTGTTGCAGCTTCTGTGACTGGATCAGATATTAAACTAAGAGCATGCAGGTGATGGGGCTTTGAACTCTAAGTAGCCCTCTGCCGATAACTAAAAACAACCCAAATAAAATGGATGTTACCATATGTACAAGTTTTGTTCAGTCTGAATTGAATTGAATTTTATTTGCAGCTGCCCATTGAGTACCACAGCACTAGTCCTTTCATGAACAAAATTCCTGGAAGTAACTCTCTATTATCCTATACACCCCATAAAACTGAAAATATTTGCAATTATAATATTTATCAGTTGGAATAGAAGAAAAGATTACATAAAAATATAATAATGTGGCACTCAAAAAAGCTTCCCAGTTATGATCAAATAAAGTTAAGTCAAGGACCAACTTTAATTTTATGATGGGGCTCTATTCTGGTTGCTCCATAAGTGAAGTTTATAAGTCAAAAATCCCATTATAGGAACCATAATGATATATAAGCAGTTAACATGCTTGGTAAAGGTTATAATGTGTATACATATCTGTGTTGAATGTAAATGTGGTGCTGTAAATTACTCACTGACACCTACTTGTTTTAGGAGGCACTGCAAAGGCAAGAAATGCTGGCCACACCTCCAGCCAGGTGAGCACTTCATTCAAACACACACCTGTTTGTGGCTGGTAAGGAGTTCATCGTAACGTGTGTGTGTGTGTGTGTGTGTGTGTGTGTGTGTGTGAGAGAGCAGCACCCATGGTGAGGTCCACCGTACCCTCCTGGCAGAGGTGCAGAGGCTGGAGGCAGACCTTGACCATGTGCGGAAGGACCTGCAGGGGGTGATGGGGTGCCAGGACAAGTGTGAGCAGCTGGACACCCTGCAGGATACGGTAAGTTTTTTGTGTGTGTGTGTGGCATTCTGCATGACTCTCTTGCTTCTATTGTTGGGGTTCTTGATCTATTTTTAATTTTCTTTCCATCCTGTCAGTATTTGAGGTGTATCATCAAACGTATTTGCATGGTTTTAACCTTAGTTTTTATAGATGAAGAGATGATGTTACCATGCCTGTTTCTGTCAAGATACAAAAAATTCTTCCATCAGTCTTTCATAAGACTCAAATTCAAATGTTTGGTTTAAAAAAAAAATAACATTTCAGAATTTTCTTCAGCTGTTTCAAAATTTTATAAAAAGCATTATTATTATTACCAAAAGCAATAAGTCAAGATTATGTTGAGAGAACTGCATTTAAATAAAAGGAAAATGGCAAAAACAAAATGAAATAAAACTACAAACACAGTAGTTCAACGCTTATCCTACAATTTTGGGGAGGTTTGGAATCCAAAAACAAATAACCCTGCAGCTGATGCTTTTAGTTTATTATGATTTTTATTTATTCATTCAGCAGTTCCATCGAAGCTAATGGAAATGATAAAATTCACACTGTCTTGATTTAATTGATGCGATTGCTGACATGACCTCATTGCTGCTTGTCCTTACCAAATGCAGGTGTCTACGCAGGTGAGACAGGAGCTGCGACAGGAGCTGCGGATGCTGTTCTATGGCCCCGAGGGGGCGGAGGACGCTGAGCTCCCAGAAACCCTTCTACCATGGCTGTCTGCGCGCTTTGTCAGTGTCTCAGACCTGCAGGGGGCGCTAGTCGACCTAGAGCATGAAATCCTGAGGAACGTGTCGCTGCAGTTGGACCTCTCTGGGCAGCCGCCAAGTCCACAAGCTGTGGCTGACACAGTGGGGCACAATGCAGGGGCTGCTGGGATGTCGGAGGAGGTACAGCTTTTGTTGTGCCTTTTGTCTTTAGAAACTGAACCCCACCCCCCACTACTATATCAGGGTTTAACATTGATGTTTTTGTGTTTGGTTGTCCACAGGGTGGCTACATTTCAATAGCAGATTTTGCAATTGTCACATTTTTGGGTCTTATTGGAAAGACAAAAATAAGTACATGTGTACATTTAAGATATCAATGTAAACTGTGTATTGGTGCTGCTTTGGTTTATTTTCAATGATTTTGAGTCCCTTCTTGCAAAAGAACAGTTCTGAAACAAATATGGATGACAGTGTCGCATACGATTTATTATGGTGATCATACCTTTATCTCGATGTCGCAATGGTTTTATCTGTCCAGCTATGAAAATAAAAGCACATTTCCCATCCCAGACAGTAGGACAATTGTTAATGTTGAATCCTGTGTATAAACCTGTTCTTTAATTTGTGTTGAGCATATTTATGAGGTTTAATATCAATTTCCCTACTGTTTGTCTTCCCATCATGCACTTGTGTTGCTGAAGTCTCTTATTTAGTTAACTGTGTATCTCCAATCCTCTCTCACAGCAAGTGCAGCTGATCGTGAAGAATGCATTGAAGCTCTACTCTCAGGACCGGACGGGTCTGGCAGACTACGCCCTGGAGTCTGGAGGTAGAACTTCTCCTTTGACCTCCTCATTGGGAAGTTGACAGGAAGTACGACACCTGAACCCCCCCCTCAGCTGACAGCTGAGTCCTGCTTTTTACAGCATCCCTTCATTATTATGGTTAACATGATAGGATATTAAAGCATAAAGGAAGGAATCAAACCATTTTTAGGTTATGTTGTTTTATGGTGCATTGTGGGAAGGCACTTTCATCATGCCATTCTAACAAAACCAAACAGCAAAAGGCTGTGGGACCTGAAATCTGTAGTACTAAATAAACCTGGAAGCTGCAGACATGACCCCAGGCACAAGCAGATACCCATGCTTCCTGTGGTTTGTAGTTTTTTGATGTAGAACAGTGTCTTGACCCTTAAATCTGCCTGCAGGTGGGAGCATTCTGAGCACACGCTGCTCTGAGACATTTGAGACCAAAACAGCACTTATGAGCCTGTTTGGCCTGCCCCTATGGTACTTCAGCCAGTCACCCCGTGTCGTCATACAGGTATGGCCACTCACCTGCCAAACCCACATCAGACTATCCTCAGCAGTCTACTAATCTGTAGCGAAAATGTAACAGGCAGTTGTCATGCCACCGGTCTCCTGATGCCAGATGAACAGGCTTGATTATATCCCCCTACTGCCCTCCTTCCCCAGCCTGATGTTCATCCAGGAAACTGCTGGGCCTTCAAGGGCTCCCAGGGCTACCTGGTGATCCGCCTGTCCACAAGTGTGCTCCCCACAGCCTTTTCACTGGAACACGTCCCCAAGACCCTCACCCCTGCTGGCAACATCAGCAGCGCCCCCCAGCATTTTTCAGTCTATGTAAGTTTGGATCCCAATGGAGTGAATTCACATGTACAGTTCAATTCTTTCAAGTAGACTGGTTGTATCAGAACTGCCAGATTAAGTTGCGCATATATATAATATATATATAAAAAACCATGCAGGTATGTTTAGGTAAATACAGAATCCAAGCATCACTGTGTTTTGCTGTAATACTGCCATGGAAATATGGCAGAGTATGGGGTTGGGATCAGGATTTCAAGCCCAGCTCTGTTTATCATATGAAGTGGAAAAATCCAATGTTTAATATTTAACAAGGCAGCCTTCTGGTGATCCAAAAAAATTCCAATGAATCCTGATTGTCTTATGAGGGGGGGAAAAAAAAAAATTTGCCCACATGCAATGACTGGCAAATGTGTTGCTGTCCTCTGCTGTAGCAGATAGCTGTGACTGAGCTCTGAATCTCACTCTCTCTATAGGGCCTAGAAGATGAGCATCAAGTTGAAGGAAAGCTGCTGGGGAACTACACCTACAAGGAGGACAGTGATTCACTGCAGACTTACCCTGTGACGGTAAACACAGCACAACCTGTTTGAGGAACAGGCCACAACAAGACTTAACTAGTGGTCTAAAGTTTTTTTTTTTTTTTTTTTTTTTTTTTCCCTTTTTTTGTTATTTGTGTAAAATTGATCCAGAATTTTAACGAATATCTGCTATAAATGTACATTTCATACATGTTTGAATGAACCTATGCTTTACTGAAAATGTGACTGGGAGGGCCCTGTAGCCAGCTGCCTGAGGAAGCTGCCTGACTACATGTCTCCTGCTTCTGGGTTCTGGCACCACTGATCTTTCTCAGGGGCTAACATGCAGTAGAGACCCAAAACTTCAGAAATGTTGCACTTGGTTGCTCCCTTTCTCCAAGTCAGTGAGTCCCTTTGTGCTGTGATGTAGGGATTTTCATAAGGGGGGGAAAAAATAGGAGCCATGGCAACTACATGTTTGTTTACAGTAACTAGGTGCTTCTATAAGGGAGGTATGATAACCAGGTAACCAGATGTGGATGTGAGTTTTTGTCCCACCTCGTATGCAGGGACTTCTTGAAAAATATAACGATGAAGGAACTAGAAACTGATGTTTGACTTGATAAATCAGGGCACACAGTTGACAGGTGGTTTTGTTTGTTCTAGGAGGAAAATAACCACGCCTTCCAGATAATCGAGCTTCGTGTGTTGTCCAACTGGGGTCACCCAGATTACACCTGCCTGTACCGCTTCCGGGTGCACGGGGAACCCCAGCCCAGATGAGGAGCCCCCCCCCATCTTTAAATTTGGTTCTGTGCAGCATACTTCCTATGGAGGGGCAATTGCTTATGATGGCTAAAGAAAAAAACTACAGAGGGATATACTTGATTGTCACGTCTACTACTGAAAGGTTTTGTAAATTTGCTGAATTAGCACATGAGGGTAGGGGCACCCTGATGAAGACTGGAAATTACCTATCAGGGACTATAGTTAATATGATGCTCCTCTCCACACCTAACATCTGAGTGACTGCATTTTACCCCCCCAGTGCCAGGTGGATCCAGAAGGATTACAGGTCTCAGGAACTGGATAACCCCACCACTCTGTTCTGCACTTGCAGACTTGCAGTGTCCTTGAGTCCTTGACATTCAGCAATACTGCTGTATTCAGATGGTTTGTCTGTCTGTGTTTTACTTCTCACTGGATGTTTTAAATAGGTGATAGTATATTCATTGTATATATCCAGCTAGTTTTTTGACTGATCCAAGTTCCCAGTGAAAAGATCTAAATTTGAAGTAACTGTGAATTCCAAGGCCATGTACCAGAGTACAGTGTAAAAAATGCTAAGAAACCAAGTCCAGATCTTCACTTTGTATTTGTCAATGGTCTGCAGTACTATTAAGGAGAAGCAACTTTTGGGTGTCAGGTCCAAATCAGGAAAGCCTCTCCAGTTCAGTATATTACTATGTGGTACAATTACAGACATCTTCTACTTACAGCTAAAACCACTGATTGTAAATAAGAACTTGAGATTTTATGGGCAGTCATGTTTTGAAAGAAAAATGTACATTTTGTCTAACTTATATTTTCATATTTGTGTCACCATATAATAATTCTAATTGAACTCTAAATTTAGAGTGATATACTTTGCAGCTTGTCCAGAGATTGATTAAGCAACAAGTCCCACATCAAGCTGCACGTGCTAAATCTGAGGAATCTCCTTAAGCTTGTAATTAAACTGTTTTTAAGTAACTACTGGCTAAG
Source organism: Arapaima gigas (assembly GCA_900497675.1). Taxonomy (NCBI): domain Eukaryota; kingdom Metazoa; phylum Chordata; class Actinopteri; order Osteoglossiformes; family Osteoglossidae; genus Arapaima; species Arapaima gigas. The sequence goes on from UFQX01000071.1 coordinate 738,010, forward strand.
ATTTCTGTACTTTGTGTAATGTATTTTTGTAAAATGACGTAAATGACAATTTTTTAACTTAAAGTTGTACAGGTTTTTTTTTTTTTTTTTTTGTTGCATATTTGGTTTTATTTTGGTGTTTGCTTAGGATGCACTAATTGTATACATGCATATTAAATAAAGAATTCAATTTTTAAATTAGTTTTAGAATGCTTTTTTCTTTTGAAACATGGAAAACTTAGGTTAAGCATAGTTAGGACTGAGAATTAGAGAGAGAATTGGTAATGGAACTGGGTGGGTAATTTAAATGGTATGAACAAATGGTTGTTCAGGGTAGGTTAGTTTTCTTTCATTCGTCAAAAATCAAAAACTAGCTCCTCTTGACAATCCATAGTTAAGTGGGAGGTGTCTGTCTCACTGATCTTAAGTTAGTCCAGTGAGAAGGACATTTATGAAAAGGGTTATATTAACAGTATTACAGGTGAAAATATTGCCTTTGTATTTAATACCTGCCCTAAAAAAATCTTTTTTTAAATATCATTGAGCTTTTTTAATACTAAAATTTTTTTTTCCTTTTTCTTTTAACTTGGAAGCTTTTAATTGTGGTGGCCATCATTCAAACCTTCCTCTTTGTATGGACCAAAATGATGAACTCTCCTTTACTGGCTAAAGCTAAAATCTAATCTGCATAACTCATAGGAAATATGCACACTTCTTAAAGACTGAACTACATCAATTTTGGAGGTAGTGCAGTTGATGTGACATTTCTGTATGTTTTTGTGACCCAATGTTGCTTTTGATTCAAGCAAAAGAAACTCAGTGCAGTACTGAATCACAGCCTTTTTCTCATTTATTTAAACAATGCAAAAATATAATACAGTTAAGAGTACATACAAAATATTTAGAAACATTGCCAAGGATATACATTTTAACATAGCTGCACAGAGACTAAAAGTAAATACAAAGATCTGTATTGCTTTCTTGTTTTTAGATTTCAAAATAGTTTGCAAATAAGTATTCATATACATTTTAAAACCTTCAAACATTCTTTTTACAAAATTTTTCTTCATGAATATAATATGCCATTTTATTACATCAATTACAAATATTTTTACATTATTTTCAAGGGAAGTAAAGCTTGTTACATCTATTTTTTTAATATCAATACTGGACTCTTTTTAAATGTAAGTTTGCAATTTCAGTCCAGAAATTTTTAACCACAAAAAACCAAAAAAAATGGTGAATTTTTTCAGGGCTACTTTCACAGAATAACACTTTTCATTATTTTTGTTTTAAAATGTTGCACAAGAATCTTTACTGGGTAAATTTGATTATTTTACATGAAACCTACTTAACTTTTTTATATAGTATTTAGTAGGTATCATCCAAACGTCTTTCCAGTCAATCTGTTTCCCAAATAAGTAATTCAAAAATACTGTAGTTGAGGTTATTGACTAATCGTATTAGAGACCTTAAAAATGAATTATTATATCCAGAAATCAAAACATCCTTTCCTTGTAGTCTGATATCACAGTCCCTTTTTGGAGGGTTCAAAGATATATTACAAATTTTTAAAAAATGTAATAAATAAAAATCAAGACCCACAACTAACAACATTTTCAGTTTGTCCTGAAAATCGATAATTTGAGACGTTATGCCTTTCTTATTGAAGAGTTTCTGAAGACGATTGTAAATAGGAAAGAAACTGTAGGTTAGTGAAAAATAATTCTGTTTGGTCCAGATTTAATACGCCTTGCTTTGAGGATGTGAAATTTGCCAAATACGTAACCTAGGAATAATATACTGCCTACGGCAACCGCAACCACATTATTTTTTATTTATTTATTATTATTTTTTTTTACAAGGGGGAGGTACTTATTATAGCGATGACGTTCCATAAGGCGACGGAAAGCCAAGAGGGTCAGTTGTCGTTTCCTTTAGTGACGCGACTGGGTTTGGCTGAAGCCAGAAATAATGTCGGAGCAGGACGCGGCTCTGAAGAACTCGAGCGCAAGGAACCGCGGAGGGGTACAGCGGGTCGAGGGCAAGCTGCGAGCGAGTGTGGAGAAGGGAGACTATTATGAAGCCCATCAGATGTATCGGACTTTATTCTTTAGGTGGGTCTTACTCATTATTCATAGTAAATGAGCGTGGAAAAGTGAAACAGTCCCAGTGGCAGCCGCGGCCTGCCTTTCCAGATCTTTCTGCTTGTCAGCCATACAACCCCGTTACTTTCTTATTCTCGCTATGTGATTGGTGGGCTGCAACTCTGCCCCGCCTTTTGGAGCCAGTCCCGCATTGTGAATGGACCATTCGATGTCAATTAAGCGGCGCTCCATTTGGTAGGTTGCTCGGAATTAGCTTCCTGGGTAGCTAAGCTAGCCCACCAGCTACACTGACACGATTAAGTGTTAATAAAAAAAAAAAAGTTTGCGCGTTGCTGCTTTGACGAATAACTTTATTCCTTATAACCAGGTTACATTTTACATTTTCCGCAGTCGATATCCTGTTGTCGCAAGCCCACATTCATAGAGAACTACTTCATTACACGAGCTGCAGTATTAATTTTGAACTTGGGTCTGTCTGCGTTTGTCTGGAAATTTTAACAAATGCACACTTAGTTACTTAACATTTGGAGTAAACATTCGTTTTTTAAACAAAACATGAGTGTACAGTAGCTGATTGACTGGTTTTGATGGTTTACTTCGGTAGCCAACGTCACACTTTAGCTTTTATGTATTAAAATGTCAATTGGAAGAAAAACATTTTTAAATGTCATCAAAGGCTGAAACATCATTATGTGGAGTCTTTGCACCATTATATCCAGAGCTAGACAGGGTAAATAATGTAGACTGGTTTGAGACTCATTAGGTGTCATATTTAACCATACTGGTTAAGTCATATTGGTCACATGGCCACACATGTCTTTTGATATAATGGATTGTGAGAAACTGTTTTGTTTTCTGCTCTGACATTGGAAGCTGAACTTTGGTGGCTCTGCCTTTCATCTGGGCTTCCTGACCCAGCCACCTCCAGAGGTCTTTATAAGACCCCCATGGGATCTCCAGTGCCTTCTGAACTCAGCATCTCCTTCTGAGGACTAAACCAGTACTTGCTTCAGTCACTCCTTTTTGTTTATGGTTAAGTGTGGTCTAGTCAGTGCGCTTGTTGGCGACCATATAAACGAGTCTTCAGAACGTTCTCTCCTCCACTCGCGTGCTTAGTGTTGAAAGGGGTGTGTCCACTTTCACTGTGGTTGAGTCCATTCATTTGGTTCCTGGTGACCCTATTTGCCTTTTCCTCAGAATTTGTCCACCAATTTTCACATGATGTGTCCAACACCTGGTAATCTCTGTCTGACTCACTCATGCTTCCTGTGAGCCATTGGTTTGTGTTCCTCGCTGTCCATGTTGTCTGTCATTCTCATTGCGGTTATTTTGGTTGTACAATTAATACAGAAGTGCACAGGTGTCTGCAAAGAATAGCAACACTATTATATAAACATTGGCATGACTTTTGAGCTAATTGGTCTTAGTCTGGCGTTTCAAGGACAAGGTGAAAGTGACTGAGATGTCTGTCCTGACACCTCAGATGAGGTGCGGGACTGATAAGGACAGTTTTATTTGCGGTTTGGGTATTATCAATGTGACAGTTGTGCCAGAAATGTCAGATTAAATGAGAATCTCTTGGGTAAGTGTACAAAGGCCTATGTTTACTTTCCTGAAAGTTGCTGAGACACAAAGTCTGCACTGCAAGATGGGGGCTTTAATGATGTCAGTTATGGGCAGAAGGTTGTGTTTTAGTTGGAGCTTTGATTCAATCTGAACTCCTGCAGTAGTACCTTGATTGAGGTATTTACCCTGAATAAATACAGTAAAAATAACCTTGTTGTATAACTATGAAAATCACTGTAAAGTTGATTATTTTTCATTGTATGTCACCCAGGCCAAATATCAGATAATTGAAGCACTGACCATAAATAGTTTTACTCTATTAAAGACTATTTCTAACACTTCACGTTGAAGATTAGTTGTATCTGTTGCCAGGGGAGTTGTTGCCTTCCTTGTACCAGACTTGCATTTGTGTGATAAAACAGTTAAAGTGGTCCAGTGAATAGGTAAAACTATTGACTTGTTTTTTGTGCTCCTTGAACAGGTATATGTCACAGGGCAAGCATGCAGAGGCCAGAGAGCTAATGTACAATGGTGCCCTGCTCTTCTTCAGTTACAACCAGGTAAAACACTGTAAGAAGAAAGACACTTTTTTTTTTTTTTTTTTTAAATCAGGTTCTGTCTGCTGCTCTTGGATGTGCAGCCATTTATGTCCATGTGACACATGTTGGAAATGATAGCATTGTGTGAGGAATTTGAAAAATGGTGAATGGTTGACCGCATCATGACCTGTTGCATCAGAGAGCAGTAAGATAACCGCCCCAGGTCACGGCAGCCTGCCCAGCCACAGTGGAGCGTCACCTCAGACGGTGTTTTCAACAGCTGTGTGCAAACCTGTACAATGCCTTTTGTAAGCCTGCTAACCCATATAATTCCCTCCCCAGCTCCTCTAACTCGTGAAATATTTGTCTAACAGTGTTGCCTATACATGCAATATTTTCTATGACTCTCCATTTTTACTTTGTCACTCATTGCTCTACTCCTGGTTTATTGTACTTTTTTTGTTTAATTTGAAATCTTTGAACAAGCAGTAGACTAAGGACAGTTTTCAATTCTGCCTATATTTAATGTTTTTTATGTTCAATACTATATATTTTGTGGTACTACATATTATGTACTTGTATGTTGCAGAAATTGACCATTAAATTTGTATGATTACAATTAAGGTGACTCGAGTTCAGTGGTTACAGGATTATGATTTATTTTTTGTGTGATCCTCTTACAGCAAAATAGTGCAGCTGATCTTTCCATGCTTGTGCTGGAGTCTCTGGAGAAATCAGAAACAAAAGTGACAGATGAGATTTTAGGTGAGTGTGTGTGTGTATGTATGTGTGTGTGTGTGTGTATGTATGTATGTATGTGTGTGTGTGTGTGTGTGTGAGTGAGTGAGAGAGAGAGAGAAAATATTGAGGGGAATGCAAGTGATAAATTTCTGTGATGCACTTTCCTGTACTTGTGTGTTGAATAGTTTTAAATTCTGCCATAGTGTCTGTAGATATCACTTGCTTTTTTTGTATCTGCTAAATTAAAATGTATACATATATTTGTGTGTGTGTGTGTGTGTGTGTGTGTGTGCGCGCACATGTACCTGGTTTGAGATACTGCAGAACATTTAGCCAAGCTGTTTGGCCTGATGGATCCCAACTCACCTGAGAGGGTGGCCTTCGTGTCCCGGGCGATCAAGTGGTCCACTGGGGGATCTGGGAAGCTGGGACATCCTAAGCTACATCAGCTGCTGGCTTTGACCTTGTGGAAAGGTGCACTGGAGTAAACTTTCGCCCAAACTTCACCACACTTTCACCCACATGTGCTCCAATACCCAGAACTCAGACTTGACAATTTGCAATTCATGACCATGTAAGATGAAGTACAGGATACTGGAAACATCGCCACTTAATGACCACTAATGTATGCTGACTTTGATCTCTCACACCCAGAGCAAAACTACAGTGAGGCACGTTACCACTTCCTGCACTCGTCGGATGGCGAGGGCTGTGCCCTCATGCTCGTGGAGTACTCAGCCTCGCGGGGCTTCCATAGCGAGGTGGACATGTTTGTCGCCCAGGCTGTCTTGCAGTGAGTGTCCCCCTCATTTCCTCACATAGCAGGTTGACAGATGTGTACGGTGGAGTAGGCAGCAGCTTGCTTGCATGGAAATTTTTTGAAAATTGAGTAAATAAAGTTTAATGACTTTATAATTACATAATTATTTTGGTGTATGCCTAGGAAACTTAAAATTCAAAATTTCCTAATTTTGAGTGAGGTTTAATAGATTGGGGGGGGTCACAGTTAGAAGCATCACTAGGAAATCTGAAGATTCCTGTCCCTGAATGGACAAAGTAAAAATTATAAGTGAATCTAAGGCTGCTGTAAAGAAAAGCTAAATTATCAATAATAATATAATAATAATAATAAGCAACAGGGGCAATTAAGCTGGGGGAATGGGTTGGTATGAAGACCAGCTAACCCACAGACACTCTGCTCTGACACATAGTTGAGAATTTGCACAACTGCAATATTTGTGAAACCAGTTAAAAAGTTGCTGAAACATCCAACAGCAGGGCTTCTCCTGTGATGAAGATGCTTTTGGACCCTTTGCCCTGTCATGAGTCACTCTTGTGCTGTGTGGCAGGTTCCTGTGTCTGAAAAACAAGAGCAGCGCATCTGTGGTGTTCACCACATACACGCAGAAGCACCCATCCGTAGAGGGAGGGCCTCCTTTTGTGCAGCCACTGCTCAACTTCATCTGGTTCCTGCTGCTGGCTGTGGAGGGGTGGGTAAGAGGGTCACCGTGGGAAACTACCATTTGTGGAAGAGGGTCATTTTAGAATGAAGCAGCAGGGCTGTCCTGCGCCTGTGGTTAAAATTGCAATTCCTGTATCTGTTTTGTCCTGTTATATCTGTTAACTGGTGTCACCTGCTGTACGTTTGTCTCCGCCCTGTAGGGGGAAGTTAACAGTTTTCACAGTGTTGTGTGAACAGTATCAGCCGTCTCTGAAGAGGGACCCAATGTACAATGAGGTGAGTAAAACCTGTGACAGCCCAGTTGCTCTTTCTGTGCCGTAGTCAGCTGTTTGAATCAGTGTCACGCTTTAAGTCTTCCTCTTTACCTCGTGGGTGTCTTCAGTACCTGGACAGAATAGGACAGCTGTTCTTCGGTGTGCCCCCCAAACAGTCCTCGTCCTACGGGGGCTTGCTAGGTAAGAGGGGTCCCAACTCTCTTTCATACATCCACGAGCAGCACCTTCATTACATCAATCCCCCCCGTGCACAGCAGTCACTCACTGAAGAACAGTCTGACACCGGGACACCTACAGTATCATGTAAACAAGCATTTTTAGTGGATGTTGCTCTTGTAGGAGAAAGAAACTGAAACAAGTGAGAGCTTTTTAAACACCTCTGTCTCTTACAGGCAACCTGCTAAACAGCCTGATGGGCTCGGGTGAGGAAGAGGAGGGTGAAGAGGTGCATGAGGACGGCAGTCCCATTGAGCTGGACTGAGGGACTGGTAGGGGGCATGGCAGAGCCGGTTGGGCCTGGGGTTCTGAACAGCAGCTCACTGGTCACCCCCCCGGCTCAGCACACTACACGCGAACCAGAACAAACAGCCGCGACCAACCAGTCTTCTTGGCACCACCTGGACTGCATCCAAACTGCAAGCTCTAAACAGTTTTCTGTTTAATTTAAGTATTTAATTTTTTTTTTTCCTGAAGGGGCAAGGGGGACTACTGTATTCTCCTGTCTTTCAGAATGTTCTTTGTGTAGTTTTCTGAAAACAAACAAAACAAGTGGTGAAAGGTCAGTCGTTTTGCTTTTGAACTTTTTCCTGCCGACTCCTCCAGAAGGATAGGAGGTGCAGTGTTATAGTGGTGTGTCGATTCCAGCTGTGGGCGAGATCAGCTCTCGATGTGGAGCCTCCCTGTTGTTGTAGGAGGAAAAGGAGCAGCAACCAGAAGCTCCTTCTTAGATCCCTCCTTCAACACCGTGGGCAGGTTACCTCCAAACGATAACTTCACTTACACTCTCAGCATCTTTTTGTGTGTGTGTGTGTGTGTGTGTGTGTGTGTGTGTGGTACTCGCCTTGTGGCGAGTCTTGTGGCGCCTTGTGGAAGCCAATTCCATTGTTGCTGCTAGCTCGTTCTCTTCGTTCTTTAGTTGCTGTCCAACATTTTCTGGTAGAGTAAGTGAATGTTTTCCTTTTTCCCTCCGGATCTTGGTGACTTTGGAAAATTGCTAACTAATAAATGGCTAAAAACCTACAATGCAACATTCGACAAATGTTGTACTGTGTTTTTGATGCTGCAGTTGGTTAGTTGTTGGCTAATTACTGCCCACATCTTTTCTGTTGGTCTTATTTAGATGTGTTGCCCACATCTGTCCAGCATACGTTTTTGGCAAGAGGTGAGGGCAACAACTGAACAGGTATCAGTACAGTGTGAGCCACAGTCCACAGCTGTAGAGCAGTACAGAAAGCTGTGTGAAGAAATAATGTTGCACCTTGAACACCAGCTCAGTCTGGCTGAAGTGCTCACTGGACAATAGCTTTTTTTGTGTGTGTGTGTGTGTGTTTAAAGGGTTATTGCTGCACACAGATCTATTCTGGGGGGGGGGGTAGAACTGCACAGGTGGTGACACAATCCCTGCATGGCAAACTGAGGTCAAACTATTTATGCACCCAGCCAGTTATTTTGTTAGGATCCACTTAGTGTGGCTTGAAGGGACAACTTAGAAATGGCAACAACACATCATGTTTGATGTAAAGTATACATGATGACTTTTGGTCCATAGTCCCAGAAGGTGAATCATTTGAATTGTGGTTGTTATGCTTTTGTTGCTTTTATTACTGGCTAGAGAGATTAGTATGGCCATATTCATAATCTAGCAGTGTAGGGTGTCTGTCTCCTCCTGTGTTGCAATGTGAGGGATGCTGGCATGAGCACTGTATGTAAAAATGAGATGTTTGCATCTTGACATTAAACATTCTCCCAGTCTGGGTACTTTAGAGTAAAACAGCATGTGAGATTCTGGACTGGATGTGTTTTAGGGGTGGTGCGAGTTAAATATGAAACATGACTTATGTCTTCCACCTTGTTGGATAGATTCAGGCCCTTGGGAGCATGTTGTGTACAGTGTGGCAGAAGCGCCCCCCTCTGTTTTTAAAGTTTTGTTACAGACATTTAGCTTGATCTTGCACACAGTAAACATCTTGTGAAATAAAGCACAGCTGTCCAGGCTACATTTATGCAAACTGCTCTCTGGTGGCAATGTCACCAACATCTAATCATAAGGCAGATGGAATAAAAAGGACGGCAAAGAACAGACAAATCATTGGCAAAGTTAGTATTTACAGACATCAAGACCAATGTTCCAGGTTCGGTTCAGCTGATAGCTTACGGAGTTAAATCAGCATCTGAGAAAAAGCTAAAGATGTTGCTGCACAAGTGACCTTCTGAAGAAAAATGACTGTCCTACACACTTACATCTGTACGGAATACAGTAAAAGTCAAAGCATTTTTCTGAAGGCATCAACGAGCCTGCACTGTAAGACAAGAAGCAGCTTTTTAAATGTGTAGCGGCAGGGCGTCGGCACGTTTGCCTCGGTTAGCCGTTCCTCCTCTGGATTGCAGCTGCTTCCCACCAACAGCAACTCAAAATGCGACTTCTGTGCAGAATGAAAAACTGAATGCGGTGGCTCTAAAATCAGAGCTGACGACTCCATAGTTACAGCACTGGCCCCTCCTGTCTGAGCTTTTCGTGGGGGTGGCAGCAGAACGAGTATAGTTCACGCCCTGGACTGCAGGGAGAGCCGCTGAGCCACCTCAGAGAGGTGGGCCATGTCTGGCTGCTGGGCCCAGTGCTTGATGTGGTCCAGGGTTCGCACCTGCCAAGAGAAGGAGGGACACAAACATCTCACGAGTGTAACGTTGTCCACCATTCTCAATATTTTCTGTCTGTGGCAAACCTGTCTGTTGTTCATCCCCATGCTGCTAGATGGGAGTGAAATGCATCTGGATAGAATATGAATTATGGGACTTCCTTAATCCAACTCAATTCCACAGTTCACAGCTGGTGTTCCTGACTCACTGATCAGTAACAAGACAATGGAACCAGCACCTTTATAAGTTGTTACACATCTTATTTCCAGTCATTTTAACTTTGAGGACATAGCTAAAAATTTTACTTATTTATCATAACATTTTTGTAAAAATATAAATGAAAAGACTTAGTAAAGTCTGTGGCAAAATCAAATTATGGACACCCAGAGTTTTTCTTCATGCCTTTGTATCAAAGCAAGGGTGGCGGTGCTCTCACCGAGCTGCGCGTGTCACAGTAGCCATGCTTGTGGCTCAAATTCCACAGGTTCACAGCGAGCTGGTTGAGCTTGTTGTTGCGCAGGTCCCCATGGGCCAGCAGACAGCTGAACAGGGAGAAGGCCAAGCTGCCCTGCCTGCGGACGCCCGCGCCCTGAAACACACACACACAAAATCTGGGCCTACTGTTACCTAGCAGGTTTACTGTACGTGTTGAGGTGCAAGAGGGACCCCCACCTCCTCCCGGCCCAAAGCCTTCAAGTGGTCCAGCACCTGTCCAATGAGGGTCTCACACAGCCTGTTGACTTCGGCCAGGAACTTGGGATCACCACCATAAAGCATCTCGTTGGAGTCCACTAGTGAGAGAAGCCACTCGCATCACTGTGCTTCTCTCAGCTGTTGTTTTTGTTTGTGTGTGTGTGTGTTGTGTGTGTGCGCATTGGGTACCTTTGGGCACGGAGTACAAGTAGGTCTCCTGGCTCATGGCCGCCAACAGGGGCAGGGCACTGATGTAGACGCGTACCTTGGCGTCACTGTTCTCCTCCCAAGTGTAGTCCTGCACCATGTTGAGCAGCCCACGCACCAGGTACAGCACACCCTGCTCTGGGGGGTCCTGGCAGACGCCGCACCTCACAGTCATTCGGTGCTGTTTACAAAGCTGACTAATTTCTACTGTTACTAGTGCAGGGATTTATAGCAGGTGGGTTCTGAAACCAGGTCCTCTGAGCGTAAAGCCAACAGCTGTAACCACCACACTGTTTACACACACAGTAGCAGCTACACTGTATCAACATCGTAGCAACACTGATGTTCACATCCTGCAGTTTACAGCAAACTGCGTTAAAACCTCACTGTCAGTTGCATTTGAGAAATAATAACCTCCTGCTCAACTGCTTCATCTGTTTTACACCCTGTAGACCAGCTAACACTGAAACACACTCTTAAGTGGGGAGCTAGACTAACCGGCACCACCAGCAGCGTGGACAGGAAGTTGCTGATGAAGTCAAGCAGGAAGCCCTCGGAGGAGCGCAGCTTGCCCTCCACGGCAATGGATCGTGGCACCTCGGGCAACAGGCTGACAGCCGCCTTGAAGAAGGCGTCAGCTGCAGGGGGAAGAGCGATACAGACGGTGACCCAGTGCCTGCCATTGCACCTTAAACACGTTTCCAACCCAGACGACTTCCTTACACACATCCAGCTGGACAAGTGACTCACCCTGGGAAAGACACTGGTTGGCCAATGCCACCTGCCCCGACAGCAGGTAGAGGTTGAGGCGGCTGAAGATGCTGGTGAGGGAGGGGATGGTGATGAAGCTGTAGGCGGCGCAGGCCTGTGGGGGTAGGGAGCGGCAACAAGAGGAAGAGGGTAGGTCAATTACTACGGCGGGAAAGTGGAATGTGGATGAGGTGAGGAGCGGACTGACCCTGACGAAGGCAGCCGTCTTGCGGGAGTGGTTCCCCCTCATGACGCGGCGTGTCTCCATTGCCAGCTGGTTCACTGTCTGCTCAGAGGTAGCAACAGGTTATACAGTTTATAAACAAACTGACAAACAGTGACAGGCAGTGTAGGAGCCAGTAAAGTTATGCAGCTTCCTGCCAATAGGGGGCCATGCAGGCATGAGTGGGGGCTCACATGGATGAGCTGCACCAGAACAGGCTCCAGGTTGCAGAAGGTGGCGCGCGCCTCCACGCAGAAACTGAGCTGCTGCTCAAAATCACGTCCAAAAGACACCTGGGGAGGGGGGGGGCAGTGTGAGACTGAGCTCCCTCTGCAGGGGGTGGTGGGGAGGGGTGAGGGGGTGGACTCACCATGCGGATGAAGCCATTGATGAGCAGGGAGAGTGAGCGCTTCTCGTCTTCCAGGGTCAGAGCACTGGGGGGAGGGCAGTAGGTGATGTTAAGGTTATTCTGTTAGATTTGTGCATAAGATTATTTTACTTTTTCTTTATCTTACTGCCTTCTGTGCCAGTTTTGCTTATTAAGGTTTATGGTTGGGCTGTAGTTTGAAGCTGCTGGAAAACTCACTTGACCGAGTCATGCATGGTCTTGCAGACGTGCAGCAGGGCATTGAGAATGACGGGGTCCCGCGTGGGCTCCTGCTGGTGCCTGGTGTGACACACACACACACACACACACACACACACACACACACACACATACAGGTGGTCACACAGGGCGGTGCCTGGCAGGCAGCATTTCAGCAGTGTGTGTGAGAGGGACCTACCTGATGAAGACCTCCATGATGGAGCGACACACGTCAACACGCACGCTGTCCTTCTGGAACATGTCCAGGAATGGTAGGAACCGCTCCTAGTGGTGGAAATAGGAAAGGGTGGTTGATGCTGTCACACGTGTCAAAGTAACAAACCCAACACCCTAACCACCCCACCCAGACTGTGTTCCGTCCCCCAGCTAAGCGCTCAGCATAAAAATCACACTTATATAAAAAATAAAACTAAAAACCATCCATCCATGAACAACAACCACTTGTCCAGTAGAGGGTTGCAGTGGTCAGGAGTCCATCTTGGAAGCACAGACTGTGAGGCACAGTACAGCTGTCACTCACACACACACACACACACACACACACACACACACACACACACACACACACAAAAGCAGTGCAGGGCCACCAATTCATTAAACATTAATTTGTGTCTCACCATGGAGAAAAGCACAGAAAAGTCGTGGAAGTAGTTGAGGATCTTCTTTATCACTGACTGCAGCTGTGGTGTGAAGGGGGGACAACATGTCAGCATCCTGTCCCTGTCTCCTGCCCACCCTGAGGTGACCTTTGACCTATACTTACCTGGGGGTAGGCATCCTCAAAGGCGCGGTCTGGTGTCATGTGCTTAATGATGTCAGCGAGCACCGTGTTCACCTCCCGCTTCTGTGGATTAGAGAGGAATGGAGTAACAGCTCGCTCGCTCGCTCGCTCGCTCACACACACACACACACACACACACACTCTCACTCACTCACTGTGAAGTGGCGACAGGTGAACTCCACCCAGATCTCTGCACAGTTGATATAGTCCTGCAGGGGTAGAGAGGACACAGGAGCTGTGTACGTGACCAGGGGGACACAGGTTTGAGGCAGGAATCAGCCACTGGACCCTCCAGTCCTTCTCTGTTCCTAATCTGAACTCAATTGCTGCTTTAAATTTAAAACATCTGTGTTGCTGGCTAAAACGCCCAGTCCAGCAGCATAAGCCATATAACCCTGCTATCAGAAGGTCTTGAGTTCGAATCCCACTGTATGTAGGAATGCTGTAGTGTCCTTAAATCAAGCTAGTCATTCTGAACTAGTATAGTAAAAATTAACCTCATTATCAATGATAAATCGGTGTAACAAGTAGTAAACAAACAGCATATTGCAAACTACCTTGAATAAAAGCATTATAATGATGACAATAATAATCTATCGAGCCACACAGATAACCTCGTTTCCCCTGTCAGGGGCATACCTGTGGGCTGCGCACTTTGGTGATCACCTTCCAGGCTTCGTTCAGAATGGACAGCCTCTCATTCTCCGGGGGGTCGGCACACGCCAGGCTGCGGCCCAGAGAGCCGAACAGCAAGTGCTGTGGGGGGGGGGGGGGTGCTTTTACTGGAGAGCACAGCGCTTCACTGGCAAAACAGTACCCCTCTTCTCACTGCATTCAGAATAGTGGCCACACCTGGTACTCGCCCCCTACAGGTCTGTGACCCGGCAGTAGTAAATCCAAACTGGCGTCTTTGTGAAATGTGTGTCAGCTGGTCTGTTCACCACTGCCTCACTGTAAAAATTCATCCAACTGAATGTCAAACATTCACCTTCAGCACCGAGTGGAAACTGCTCTGACCTTAGGGAACCCAGCCTCGTCACAGTCCTTGATCATGGCGATGAAGTCTGTGGCCCTGGCTGCCACGAATTCCGCACGGAAGGCCCACATCACTGAGTTAAGCAGCAAAGCACTGTAGGGAAAACACAAGACCGTCACCAATGACTAAGAAATGCAACAAATTCCTGCTCTGTCTTCTGTGGGTATTTAATTCAGCAGGATAAGAGGAAAAACCTGACTGGCTCTCAATAACAGATCAACAAATACAAGGGGTGTAACGGTTAGAGGACTTGGGTTCAAATTCCACCCCATACTGTACTTGTACCCTTGATCGCCATGAATTAATGCAGCAAAAACTGCTCTGCTGTATAAATGGGTAAATCACTAAGTAGCTTTGGAGAGAAATGTCTGATAAATTGATAAAAAAAACCTACAGTGCTGGACATAACCAGCTACTGTACACCTTCATCCTCACCATCCTCATCCTCCTAAATCCCCACAAATCCCAGCAGAAATGAGGACTTACTTGTTCCCCAGTTTCTTGCACCTTTCCATCATCTCTGTCAACAGTGTCTGCAATAAGACCACATGCAGGTCAAAGGTGCCTGTGAGCACGTGCGGTAGCTACCGGATTGTGTGGCTTGGGCCCTGGGTCAGGGCTGCCATGCAGGGGTTCACCTCTGGCGCCCGGTAGGACACACACTGCAGGATCCAGTTGATGGCTGGGGAGTAGAGGGTCAGGTAGACGGGGATCTCGACCCGCTGTAGCACCAGCTGGTTCTGCACGCTGTCGCTGTGGATCTGCCGGAATGATGCCAGCAGGTCAAAGAAGTTCTTGTTCAGGCTCTCCTTGAGGTGTGGTGCCACCTCCATGCCCACCTGGGAGCACAGCAGGGACAAAGAGGGCATTTAATACCGGTGTGAGTTGTCCAAAATACTCACATAATTTTACAAACGCATCACCACATGGTGCCAGATCACAGCACAGGAGAAGAAATGAGGGCGGTCATCCTTACCCGACAGAGGTAGGCTCGGGCGTACACTGCCACTAGGGGGTCCCCAATGCCCCGGATCATTGCTGTCAGTCGAGGCAGAGTCTCCTGAATCCCACTGAGGGGCAGTTAGTAAGAGGGAAGGGTGATATTTATTAGATTTACATTTACACAGTCTTATTGGGATGATAATGAAAAACTATTATAATTTGGTCAAATGTACATCGCCTTTAGTGAATCCTGTACAATTGATGCTACCAGAAAATGTTGGTGATTGGAAAGGGAGCAGGAGGACAGGAGGCAGGGGAATTTTATCTGAATTTGTCTTGCCACACGGCACACAATCAAATGGTTTATTTATTTAGCTATCACTTATCTCTAGAGTGACTTATAGTGATTTACCTATTTATACAGCATAACAGGAGGTGGAATTTTATCCTATGACCACCAAGACCAAAGGCAGCAGCCCTAAGCACTATGTCACCTGCTGTGTTATTTATTAAACAGGCCTAAGTTATAGAGAGCAAGGAATGGAACTTGCAACTAATGTTTTGCATTTAAAAAACTTAAATCAGTTGTGCCCTTGTGAGGAATTTGATGTGAAGAATTAAGGAGTGACTGAGACTCCTATAGTTACAGACAGCTGAGTTATGAATTTTAAACAAAATTATTTCAGCTTATTTAACTTCATTTTCTTTGCATATCTTTTTTAATGCCTGTTCCCCTATCTGACTGGCAGATGGCGGCAGAGTTCACCCAAACAGAACAAAAGTGTAACATCATCTAACTGAAGCCAGGCACACAGCATTAACAGCTTTAGCCTGGGGTCCCGGAGTGTGTTTCTGACAGTGACAACATACTGACTGACTGATTCTGGAGTTAAATTACAAATACTCCTCTGGTCCCCACTGTGTTTGTAAGTTGAGGAGTTCGGCAGTGGGGGGGGTCAATACTCACGTCTTGGACAGGAAGAAGCTGCACTTCAGAATGGCCGCTTCTACATATCTGCATGTGAGAGTCAGGAAAACACAGCTGGGGACAGAGGTGTGTGCGTGTGTGAGTGAGAAACTGTAAAACCTGAGATTGCCAAGGATACAGCCGCGGGATAAGCTCCCTAATGGAGGCAATCTTGAAGAACCAGTTGAGGCACGTCTCCTTGGCCGTGTCATTGACGTCGTCGGCCGTGAAGGAGTCTGACAAGAGGAGAGGATGTTGGTGTGAGGAGGCAACATGTCGTTTCCAGGGAGACGAGCCTGGATATAAGGTGCTCTCACCTGGCATCACGCGTGAGTCTGAGCACATTGACCAGATCCTTTCATAGACCAGTCGCCCTGCAGATACAGAGAGCCGTGTACTTTAGGCAAGGGAAGTCCAACATTCCTTGCTCTCTCTCTCTCTCACACACACACAGCCCTCCTGCCCAGTATTCACTTACCAAATGTGTCCAGTATGTCTGTGATGAGGACAAATTTGCTGGGGTAGAACTGGATAACGGACGTGTCTGAAAGCAGCTTGGAACACTGGGAAGGAGGTGGAGAGGCAACATTAGCAGGTCAGGTGATGGCGCTGAACATGAGAACGATTGGACAGGTCTCACCTGGATGACAATCTTCAGTGCTTTGACCTTCTGGTCTGAGGACCAGGCTTCCTTTAGGTTCTGGTTTAGCTCCTCAATGCGGTTCACGTAGTCCTGCTGGGAGAGGTTCAGGAGTTCCCGCTGGGAGCCCTGGAACCAGACACACATGGTGACACATCAGCCGAGCAGCAGGTGGCACAACCATTGAAGAACTGGGCTGGTCAAAGGGTCAAGTGCCAGAATGGCCCCTGCTGCTGTACCAGGGGAGATGTTTATATTCAAAGAATAAAAATGGAATGTCTAAATATGCACAAACAATTGTAATGTGTGGAAAATATTTTTGTCAAGTGAAAGTGTTACTTTATTAAGTACTCTTTGAAAGAAGGAACTGTTTCTCTGTTGGGAGCTGTTTTTCTGTGGTTACCCCCACCACCTTTCTCACAGCCACAGCCGTCTACTGAGTTGAAACCTCCCTGAAATGACCTCAACCCAAAATCTGTCCATTTAGACTGAGACAGGTGATCAGTGTAAAAGTGTGAAGAAATTTCCAGGTTCACACTGTAGGAACTGAGTGTACTGTGTATTTTATTGATTTTCTTTCCTTCTATCCCCTTGTATTCATGTAAATAGTGTAAGCTGGAGCAACAAAGGGGGTTTTTCTCTGAGGCACCTTGGTGACCTTCCCCTCTGCTCCAGCTGCATTTGACTTAAAAAAAATGTAATTTTATACAAATTTTATTTCTTTCTTTATTGATATGAGTGAAACATAAAGGAGACCCTGTGTGTGTGTGTGTGTGTGTGTGTGTGTGTGTGTGAAGACCACTCACCTCCTCCATGTCATCCAGCTCCTCCAGACGGTTCCGCACCTTCTCAGACACTGTGGAGCTGGGGCTCGACGCCTTGCCTACAAGCCACCGAAAGTGGGTGACAAGGAGAGAGGTGGCCAATGCCACAATTTCCACCCTAATGACCTGCAGCCCCCCAGGTACTGAGAGGGACAGTACTTACCTTTGTCAGAGCCCATGAACAGGTTCTGGATGATGGAGAAATCAACAAAAAAGGGGCTGTTAAGGAAAACTGAACAATAAGGTGTCCAACTATTATCATTACCATTTTTTCTTATTATTATTAAGCCAATACACTCAGAGTGGCTTACCATGTTAGATATCAACCTTAAATTTGCTCACCCATTTATAGAGCTGAATAATTTTTACTCTATCAGTTCAGGAGAAGCATAATTATTAGGAACTACAGCAGGAGGCAGGACCTGAACCAACATTCCTCAAACTGCAAGGCAACAGCTCTAACTACCTGCTGCTCCAAACACTGGGTCCAACATTTCCAGTACAGAAAGCAGTGGTTTACGGCAATGTTCTGTCACTCACAATCGAAAGCTTCTCTGTGGTCGTGAACCTGGCTAGGACCTCCGCCCGCTTCGCTGACCAGGGTTCGAAGTCGGGGCCCACCTCTTCTTCCTTGTCCCGTCTCTTCCTCCCTGACTCCTACACAACAACAGGTGCTGGTTGGAAAGACAGGTTTCCAAATGCTCACTAAAACCTGGCCACCTCCTCACCCCATGCCACAGGCCTGGCCCCACCTCCCCGGTTACACACTGACCCCTGATGCTACTCCGTGGACAGGGGCCTCGTTGGCTGATGCAGCAGCAAACATGGACAGGGGGTCTGTTCCATCCAGCATGGAGCTGAGAGGGTCAGGGGCCACGGAGCCAGAGGACGAAGATGAGGAGGTGCTGCCTCTGCGCCCGCCTCCTCGCCGCGACTTCGAGTCCATCACCTGCAGGGGGCGAAACAGGACGCACTCATTCTACGTGTGTGACAATGTGTGTGATAGTGTATGTAGCTGCAGCTCTGGGTGGTGTATGTGTGTTTTCACCGTCGCACCGTGATGCTCTTCAGCGGGTGGGGGTCTCCTGGCTCCAGCGACACCGCTTCCAGGCGCGCGGCCCGCAGCTCCGACTCGTACGCGCGCGCCCGGGTATGCCTGTTAACAGGGTAGAGGGGGGTAGTTGGGCACGTGCCGGACACACACGGAGCAGCGGAACCGCGAATCGCTCCTCTAACACCAGACCACGATTTAATAGGCCAACCTGCACTTTTAACATGCAACTGCACAAAATAATTAACACACTAACAAACACCTTAACTGTTAATAATGACTTACAGGTACTCGATTTCTGTCTTTACCGGACAAGCCATTTGTTAAGGCTCGTTTTCATTAACGTTTTCCGTATAAAACATGAATTGCATTCATTTTGGCACCTTACTGTGATTGCAGAATGATAACTGTTGACAACTAAACTATAATAGATCATTGTAAGAAAGAAAAATATTTCTCACCACTGAACAGCAGCCATGTCCGTATCATATGACTCCCTACCCCTTTTGCGTTAACAGTAACTTCCGCCGCGGTGCTTAACGGGAAACGTAGTTTTTAAATAAGCAACCCATCAGTGCACCAGTGGGCAAGTCGAAAATGTACTGACAATCCCATTTTACTAGTCAAAGTTTTTTGTACCTTCTGTTTCTTATTCAGATCATTTCCAGTTTGTGCCTGCATCACTAGGGGATGTAATAATGTCCAATAGCAAAGATTTATCCCTGTATTTACACAGACCCATGCAAAGTACTAAGTCCACAGAACCTTTATTTAGGTTAAGGAAGTCAATTTACTGTAAATAATTTACAAAAATATACATACAAGTGTTTAAAATTTCTTTTAGAAAGTGAAGAACAGTGTTCACATTCCATGCAAGCCAGTTATTGTCTCTCCAGGGTGCTGTCCACAATTGTGTCCAAACCTTGCAGATAACCAGACTGGATGTCTTTTCAGTTAATCTTCAAATTTCACAGAGTGGCTGGCATTCACATCAATGAAGAACTTCTTGTTGGGTGGAGTAGTGAACCCAAGACCTGCTCCTTTATTTTGGAAGTTCATTCGTCGGTTCTGTGCACGCTCAAACTCTCCCAGGAGGTCCCGCTGCAGGTGCTGCTGAGCGTCCTTCCCCAGGGCCATGTTGCCCTGTCCATCTTTGGATATGGCTAGTTTACTGCCAGTCTTGAAGCCACCCATCAGTCGCAGGAACTTCTGCTGCTGGCTGGCACTGTCAAAGTGGGCAGTTCCCCACTGGCCAAAGGTCTGGTAGAAGCAAACGTGGTAAATAACACCATCACTGGTGACCAGAACATCGCCTCAAATTTAAACAGGTTTTATGGATGTAGTGACGTACTGACCGAGGACCTGCTGGGAGAAGATGCTCTGTCTATTTCCTTCTGCAGTTCTTCTCGACGTACCTGAGGTGAACAGGATTCATCATTTATGACTCATTTATGTAGATGTGAGGAGATCAAGAGAAAAATGGCTCTGAATGAGTCTGAGATTATTCTTGAGTGTTTGGAGGCAAGTTTTGAGGGAGTTTGGAGGCAGCTCTGAGGGACAGAAAGAGTTTGTTCCACCACATCTGGACCAAAACCAAGAACCTGCTGACCTTTCGTTTTGGACCATTTTCCAGTGGAACCACCAAGTAAGCAGCCAACGGTGGTCTGGGGGTCTATGAACTTAAGTTTTGCTTTCATTATATTGCTGTATATATAAAAATATGTGTTAAGACAATAGTATTACACTGTTTTTTTGGGGGGGAAAATGGCTAAAAAGCAGATTCCTATCAGACTGTATACCTGGTCAATGTGGACTTCATCTTTGTTGCCCACTTTTTCGGACAGGAACACCACATCCGTCTGGGATAAGTTCTAAAACACAGTTCAAACATTTTGGCAAGTTGCACATCAGATTAAAAAAGGGTTCAAACTCCCTTGAACTGCAGTGACCATGTGACTACTGGAACCTGACATTTCAAACTTCATATTGTAAGTTTTGCATTACAGTAAATATTAATCCATCCCTCTGTTCACCAGTCCATCAACAATAACTGCTCGTTCAGTGAGGATTCAGGGGTCAGGAGTCCATACAAGAAAAACAGACTGTGAGGCACAGCCCACCCTCAACAGGGTACCAGTCTGTCACAGGGTACTCAGACACTCATTCATTCCCAAACACACACACCAAAGGCAATTAAGAGTCATCGTCTGAAACACGGCTTTGGACTGTATGAGGAGATCAGCGTGCCTGATATGTGAACATGCAAACTCCACACAGACTGAGCCAAAAGCTGTGCAGTGCCAGCGCTCCCTGATGTACCACCGTGCTGCCTAGTCTGAGCAAGGGAAATAACCTGTAATATTTCACTAATTGCCCAGTGTTGTCCCCAAGTCACTATAAGTAACTCTGGACAGAAAGGTCCACAAATCACATTAGTTGAATTCACCTGTTCTGACTCGTAGTCTCTCTGCTCCAGCTTGATTTTTTTCAGTCCCTTCAGTGTTGCCTCCTCCTCTGTGGTGTCCCCCCTGTGCGTTTTCCTCTCTGTGAGGGCTTTCACCTGCTGGTCTTCTTCCTCCTTGCCTTTCTTCTTTGTTCTCTTCCCCACAGCTTCTTTGTCCTCTTCCTTCTTTGACTCTTTCATCAGCTTCTTTTTCTCTTTTACAGCCTTTAAAGTATCCGCGCTATTCTCCGGCTTCACTTCTTCCTCTTCTGCAAGCTCCTTATTTTTAGCCTTCTTTGGTCTCTTCCTGCTTGCCACCTCTATGTTTTTTGTTTTCTTCTTGGTTGCTGCCACTTCTTGGACATCAGGCAGCCCTTTGCTTTTGACCAAGGCTGTTGTTTTCTGTTTCACTGACACCTTGTCCTCAATGACCCCATTATCAGCATTCCTCTCTTCAGATTCTGTCCTCTTCCTTTTCCTCCAGTTCTCAACTTTTGTCTTTTTTTCTTTCACTTTGTCCTCATCCTCCACATCTCTACCATTGTGTGAACCATTCATAATCTCAGTTTTCACCTTTTTCTGGGTGCCTCTCCCACAATTTTCCTGTGATACCTCTGGCTCTGTCACCATCTCCAAGTGAGGCCCTTTTCCTCTTGCTCTCTTTTCAGCTCCCTGTTTCTTTATATCTGCACCAGCTTTTATTTCTGAAACAGCACCTTTGTTCTTTTTCTTCTTCTGGTTCATCTCCCCTTCATGTTTCCCCTCTACTCCCCCTGCATTTCCCACCTCACCAATCTCCATTCCAGCTACTGCAGCCTTTGACTTCTTTGTCTTCTCTGCTTTCTCAGTCTTCAAGATTGAGCTTTTGTCCGCTTCATTCTTTCCCATCTTTTCCATTGCCCTTTCCCCCACCTTGTGCACTGCATCCCCTTCAACACTTACCCCTGTGGTCTTCATCCTCTTTTTACCATGCTTGTCTTTTCTGTCCCTCTCTACCTGCTTTTCCCATGCTTCACCACAATCAACCTCACCAGAGATGTTCACCTCCAAGGCTTTCCTCTTATTTTTCTTAACCTTTTTGGGGACCTGTTTTAACCCCTTCTTGTCCTTGGCATCTCCCTCCTCCAAATCGTCCTTCTTACATTTCCTTCTTCCTTCTTCCTCACTAGAGAATCTAGCTACATTATTTTTTAATTTTTTTTCTTTTTTTGCATTCTGTACAGAGTTCTCAGCTGCTACCTCTGTGCTAGACAGATGCCTTTTCTTCACCTTCTTTTCACTATTCTCTTCCAATTTTCTGCTTGTAGTCTTAACCTGAAGAATGACCTCAGGTGGCTCAAACTCTCCTTTCTTCTTCTTCTTCTTCTTCTTTTTCTTCTTCTCCTTGACTTCACTGCTAACCTCCTCGACCTCCATAATGCTAGCAGCCTCCTCTCTCTTTATAACTTTATCTGCTGTTGGATTTTTACTTTTCTTCCTTTTCATCACATTTGTCTTATTACCATCCTGACTTTCGACCTGCTGGTTCTCTTCAGGAATCTTCTTCTTCTTCTTTTTCTTGGTTATAGCCTCTTCCGTTTTCTCCATTATTTTTTCCCTGTCCAATTTCGCCATCTAGGGGACAAAAAGCTCACATTACTCACAGTCCGCAGTGTTTTCTTCCACAATCCACATTTGCTCCTCAGCATACTGCAGCTTAGTTGTTGTCAGGTACTAATTCACCTAATCCAAACTGGCATGCATTTAAGCATGGTACTTATAGCTGTGGGCCTCCAGTTTGAAGGTTCTTAGTTCAAATTCCAGCCCCTGCTGTAGAACTCAGGATCAAGATACTGATTCTGGACTGATAGAATGAGCATACCCTGATGTATAAATGAGTACATCGTTGTAATTTTTTTCCACTATGAATCATCCCAGAAGCATCAAATAAATAAAGTTTAATTATAATGAACATCAAACCCACAACTAACTGGAAAGAAAGGCATTACAGGTACAACAACAAAAATGTGCAAATCACTGGATCCTCTGGGGAAAAACATGCGTACAGAATATTGCAAAAGGTCCAGCCAAATGTCACAAAGTTCAAATGCTATTTCAGTATTTCAGGTCAGCAGGTAGAAACTTAACCCATAAGTCAGACTTATAGTCTGATATTAGATCTATAACATAGACTATAAAAATATGTATAACTATAAATAATTATAAAAATCTGAATACCAACGTGACATGCAGAGATCAATGAAACTCAAACACTTTTCAGTGCTAGTTGGAATAGGACACTGTATAACAAAATTAAAAAATATTTAAGTTAAGGCATATTATGAAAAGGCTTTACTGTTCACTCAGTATACAGTGATAACACATTAACATCGTCATAAGAGGCTCGGAATACATTAGTTATAAACAGATATCCTCTATCAGGGACACAAAGTTGAGGTAAATTACATTACATTAATCTGAAACAGAGACTAATCATAGCAATGAAGAAGCTTATTATACAATATATACAGCTGTAAAAAAATAAAACACGAGCCGTAACCCCCGTGTAGACGGTACTAAATCGATCCAAGTACAGTCTAAATGCTCATAAAAATAAACTTGCAATGCAACAACTGCACGAAAAAACCTCTATTATTTAACTATCGAGCAAAAGAGGCTCAAATAAGATGAATCAGAAGGTTAACACGAAAAATACTGTCATCTCCGGAATTAAAAAAGTATTTTTAATTAAATGTGAACAGTTTGTTTGAAGTACTTGTCACTAACGTTCATACCGCCACTATTTATACGTTTTTTTTTTATTTCAACATAGAATTCTCGGATTCAATCTCCTCATTTTAAACGTTTCTGTTACTTACACTCAGATTCACGTGCGGAGAAACTCGGAAGATTCTATTCGACCCGGAAGAGGTTGCGCGTGCACTTCCTTAGCAACCCGATATGGCGGCACCAAGCGGTTCGTAGCAACGGTATTGCAGTAGTGGTGTATGCTCCGAGTGAAGAACGTGGCGGTGTTTTCTACACTTAACACACGGTTTTTCCATTGTTTGGGCTGCTTTATACCTATTAAAAACCTTCTGAACATATCCCCACATAATGAATTGACTTGGCAAAAAGTAGTTTGGTATAATTGACAGTCTGTGTTGAGTTGATAGTCTGACTGTGTCCATGTAGGTTTCCTCCCACATAGTCAAACGATACATGCTCCAGTTTAGCTCATAACTGTAAATTGCCCTCAGTTTGTGTATGACTGAGTGTGAGCCCTATGATGAACAGGGTATATAAGGAAGGTCTGGTGCACTATTATTCCAGACCACGATGATGCTGCACTGTTCATTTTCTGAAAATGAGTGGATGGATGGAGGGATACAATTGACAGCACAAACTAAAATATGTTCCAGTCTTTATTTGTGATTTTTTTTGTTTAATCCTAATATTTTTGGTTGGTATATTTCTAGGCTGACCTTTTGTTAGCTCAATGCATCATCTTGGATTGTGATCACTCACTGTTACCTTGTGACCTTCTGTATTTTATGATGCTAACATTCTGAGTTCAGAGTGTCAGTTAAACAAAGAGTAATAGAGACAGTAGATTTTTGTACTTTGGTTACATTACCTGTTTCAGGTCTATTGCCATCATGCTGCTGTCAAAAAAGAAGGCACCATAAAAAATCCATCCAGCTGTCCATTAATCCATCTATTCATATTCATTAACATTCATTCATTAACATTTATCCTAGTCAGTGTCATAGAGGTCTGTAGTCTCTCCCAGAAGCACTAGGTGCTAGGCTATGGAACTACACCCTAGAAGGGGTTCCAGTCTATTGCAGAGTAGCCACACATACAATCACACACACATGCATATGCTATGGGCAGTTTAGAATAACCAATTAATCTGAAACACATGTCTTGGTCTGAGAGGAAACTGGATCGCCCAGAAGAAACCCACACAGACATGGGGACAACTTATAAAGTCCATCCTAACTGTATAAGTCCTTATCTATTTCCTCTTACTGCTGTTGCCTCCTTACTAGTCCTCGACATCTGTGATGGTGCTTATTCTGCTCCTGGCCCTACAGCCCAGTGTGTCCAATTATATGTTCTTGTTTGAGAAGAATGGTTGAATAGGACTGAAAAAAAGCTTTGTAAGTCAGCCTGGCAAACACCAATCACAAACAAAAAGGTATAGTGAGGTATACTCAAACACTGAGACATCAACACTACAAAACCCTGTAAGGGATTCCTGGCAGTTGCTGCTGTTTCTGAATGCCAGTGTAGACCTAGTGCCATGTGAATCATCAGCATGCCGTCACAGTGCCTGCTGTACTCTATTCATACACAAAACACAACACTATAGCCTGGATTAGCACACTTTTCTCCTCTGGGCGTCATCCATTGCTGTGCCAGGTTTGGATTTGCGTCAGATACAGTGCCATCCTTCAGTATAGCTCCACTGACGTACTGTGTCCTGTGAAGGGTCAAGGTGATCCAGAACCTATCTTGGAAAAATGGAGAGTGAGGCTGGGTACACTCTCAATGGGCTGCCAGTCCATCACCTCACACTACCAGCAAACTAGAGCCACCAGTTCACCTGAAAATGACTCTTTTGGTCTGTGTGACCAAACCCACTCAAACACTGGGCAAACATGGAGAGTGAGTGAGAATAGAGCCCATATCCAAATGCACATCACTTATAATTACAATAAAACTTGCATTTTACACATAAGTGCACTTAACACACATTTCTACTGCAAGTGCACAATTGTCTCTGCTGCTATTTATGTTCATGTTCATACCAGATTTTCAAGTTCTTATGCAGCCTTGTCCCTGAGGGTTTACACAGTAAAGTAAGGTTCAGGGTAAAGAACTGCTTTATACTCATATTTTAGTGAAGATTCTTCTAATCCTTATTGAACCCACAGATGTAGACCTTGGAGAGCAACACATGGCAGCATATTCACTTGCTAGTGTGTGTGAGAGAAAGAAAAAGAGAGGGACCTTGTGCATGAGCACTCACCTGTGGGGGCTGCACAGTGAGTGGGAGAAATGCATCCCGAACCTCTGCATTTCTATCACTTTGAAAAAGCCCTCATTGTACCCTACTGCATTTTCCATGCATTTTATTATTTTATTTCTCATATTAATTTTTTTTCCTGCTCCTGTGTGGGAGAGCTCAAGCACTCCCTAACACAGACAGAATGCCACAGGTTATTCCAGACCTGCTGTTTCAGACAACACATTTACACACAGTTAATAACATTCTGCTGTAACTCCATCCCCATTTAGTTATATCATTTTACTAAGGCCCTTGCACTCTTTAATTAATTGTGAATTTGAAAACAGTGAGGCCACATCCCCTTGCGCTTCAATGGGGCCTGAGCAGCCGAACAAAGGTAGAATTGGTGGTGTCTCTGCGAGATTGTAAAGCAATAATGAGACACATTGCCTCATCTTACAGCACTTTTTCCTCCTCCTCTAGGGAGGTGGTGGGTGGAGGGGGCACTGGAGTGGGGTGGCAGTGCAGTAGGTGGGTGGAAGAGGGTAATGAGATCTGGAGCTCTTGGCGATACAAGTGCTGTTACCACCAGGCAGGGACAAAGTGGTATTAGTGAAATGTGTACAAAAGGTTTGTTGTGTATTTATTACATTGTGGTCTCTGCCGATTTTACAGGTTTTGCTTGTTTTTATTAGATTCTGCTTGAGTTGCAGAATATTAAAAAGAGGGCTCTGATGGGCAGAGCAGGTTTTTGGTGAATGGGATTCAAACGTGCAAGTTTTTGGGGACAATTCCACTTATTTAACTGCTGAACTACATTGTTGTTATGCTATGTTGTTGAGTTGGATTGACAGTACACTTCAAACAACTGACAAACATCTCTGTTCTTCTCTTTACCATCTCATCTCCTTAGCTTTCCTTCAGTCTACCTGTGAATTTCTATCTCTGTCCTCCTCCTCCTACTTTTCCTCCAACATCCCCCCTGGGATCTTGTGTCAACCCCTCTCCTTGGCCTGGTTATGAGACAGTGCTGTTGCAGAAGTGACTATAAAGTATAGAGTGGTGAATGACCACCCTCCTTCACAGTTTTCATCTTGAGGGAAAGAGCCTGTCCTGGAGATATTATCCTTATTATATTATCAATTTCCATTTCCCCACAAATCTCTGTAGTCCAGACAGCATGACATTGTGTTAGAAAGTATGACAGACTCATTTGTACCAGATACAGAAGCCAATGCTCAAAGAGAAAGACAGAACTGTTGTATTTACATGTTATATAATCACATTCATTTTGAAAGAGTGGAATGCAGAAATGATTCACGAGGATCTAAAATTGTATCAGACCTGTCTACCTATAACTTAGGGTTTGACCTGAAATGATACCAGAGAATGAGGTTTTAAAGCCAGACTTGTGACTTGTGTCCAGGCCATCACTACATTTCCCTGCTTTTGGCTCTATTATTAGTTTGTTCCATCCAGCTGATGGGCACGATTTCTTCAGGCCTGTCATCTTGAGATAGGTTTATGAGGAGGTTTTGGTGAACTTGCTGTTTCACACACACACTAAGAAACAGAAGCTCTGACTTGGCCTGGGACAGAGTTACTATGCTGGTGGAATCTGTAGTGAATCAAAGAAACATGTTATGTATGTCCATAATGGTAGGGTAGGCATGTGGGAAAGTTACCGTGAACACTAGGGAGAGGAGAGTGGGGCAGTGGGCTTTGACAGATTGAATCAATGTCTGGTAGAAGAACATTATTTCCAAAGTTCTTCACCAGCAGTGAACATTTTGACTACCTGTGGATAACCTGGAGAATACTTGTGGACAGAGGAATGAAAGCAAAGAAACCCACAAGTGTCCTAGATCTCTGAGAACTACTACAGACAAACTGGCAAGACATGAATACCTTTCTGAATCTTCTTCACCAAATAGCTCCTGGAAATTGTACTCAAAGTTTGACTGTAGAAGTTAGTTCTGATCCAGTGAGCATTGATATTCAGTGGAGCCTGTGAGACTCCATCATAGATCCCTAGCACAAAACCTTTGTCTTGTTGTGTGTTGGAGACACCTGAGAGAGCTCCAGAGCTGCATGTGGGTCTCAGCCCACTGGAAGGTGTTCAGTGTGTGAGAGTATTAACAAGAAGCAAATCAGAGTAAATCTTGTTAAGCTCTACTCAATGTATTGTGGGATATTTTAAATGTATGAAACACTTTCAAAAACACACATGCTAGAACTCAGCCAGTGCAGAAAACAGTACTTTGAAAGAAGGTCTTAAACACTACATGCATGACTTTCTAAAATATTTCATAACCCCCCCCCCCGCCGCACACACACACACACACACACACACATACACACACACAGATTATTGCCCCTGGCCCATGCTGTTCAGTGCTCTGTCTCTGTTGGCGAGTGGGAAAAGTACTGGGCTTTCTTCCTGCAACGCCCACTCTATTAACCATCTCCACCTTGGAGTAATCACCCTGGCAACAGGACTGTCTGAGCCTACTTATGCAACAGACTCATTTTCCATGCCATGACTGGAGGGGCGGGAGGTTAGAAAGGAAGAGAGACCAATCTGGGACCCCCTTTCAGGCATTTAGCAGCCATCACCTGGGACATTTCATGTAGTAATGAACAAAAAAAATCTCCCCATTTCCAACACCTAAAAACACACATGGACTACAAGGGTCGACATGATCAGCTGTGTGCAAACGGAACAGATTCAGTGTGATGCTCCTGTTATTTATTTATTACATATTGTGCATTATTTATTTGCTTAGGAGGCACAAGCATTTGAAGTGGCATACCTTCACTCTCTTAGTTTCCAATGTTTACCCATTTACAGTGCTGATGATACAGAAATGGAATTTATCTTAAGCACCTCATAGAAATTATGAAATGTCTCTCCAACATGACTTACAATTTCAGCTCTCTGCCTGAAGCCACTTACAGAGATTTACCCATTTAAACAGGTGGGTAATTTAACAGTTTCATTTCAGGGTAAGTACCTTGGTCAAAAGTACTACAGCAGGAGTGAAGATTCACACTCAGTTCCTCCCGGTGCAAGACAGTCTCTAAATTCTAAGCTACACACTGCCCCCCATTTACTACATTCAAGAAGCAAATGAAAAGTTGAAAATTGCAAAAGAAAGTTGTACATTAATTTGTGCTTGAATTTTGTTATTTTTCCACATCATGTTGATGTGACTTTTTGAACCCATCCTGTTGACAGTGCCTTTTGGACAAGGGAGCTGATCGACAGAGGAGGTGCTCAGGGCTGGGTTCATGACTGCAACAGAGCGCAGCTGTGATTGAGCTCCTTGCTTAGATTGCTGGAAGAGACTTTCATTCTTGGGATCAGCTTCATTACTGGGGCTTGGCTGGGGCCATGTACAAGACACTGCAAAGCCAAACAATGAGAATTTGCAAACATGCAGTTGACACTCGGTCTGTGGCCAGAATGCACACACATACTCACACTTAAGTCCTCATTTTGAACCTAAATAGTTCACTTAGTCCTTAACCCATAGAAATTGCTTGTTTTCTTTTTCCACCTCATGCACTTCTTCCAAAAGGCAATGAAACGCAAGTTTCTGGAAGCAGAGTCAGCTGCTACAGTAGCAGGTTTGGTTCTTTTTCCTAAGGAGAGCTGAGCTTGTCCTTTTATTGCTGTCCCAGATGTCTCAAGATCAGGGTGAGAGTGAGGTTTCAGTCTTCAACCCTTGACATGTGAGCACCAGCTGCTGCATGTATCTCATCTGAAGTATGATATGATATCTGCTGACCAGTCACTCTGGCTTGCCCTGCCCCTTGTAATCATGTAGGACATAGAAAACAACTTCTTTGCATTCCTGAAGCTGATCTTCACTCGACCTTAAGACCAAATGTATAGTGGTCAAAGTCACCAGATATTCTCATGGGGACCAATGTTATTTGTCTTGTACTGTTACTTGGATTTAATCTGTTGCATGTTATGACTTGGGCTGAGTCCTCCTGGACAGGAGTATTAGGAATCATCATCTTCATCATAGTGGTGTAACTAAAGCAATGAAAACATGAAATATAAACAGGCTGCTCCAGAACTTCCACAAAATATTGGTAAAAATTCACTGAATGTTTTCAGTAGATAGAGAATCTTGGATTTGGAGGAACCTGTGCAGCTGAAAAATTCAAGGTCAAATATAATGGTACCTACCAAACACCCTCAGACCACTGAGATACAAGGGGTGTCTTGCTTATGGACATCTCTATGCTGGTAGCACATCTTGACACTAATGTATCCTGACATTTCAGTTTGCAAATTATTTGCAGTATCTTTCTCAATGGAGTTAAACATAAAGCCCAGTTGTTGGCAGAAATTAGGTTCATGAGAAAGAAAATAAAAACTTGGGAACAGCAAAAGTTTTCTTGAACCATGATTTTTCAACACATAAATAAATGGAAACATGTAGACATAAAAGAAAGAAAAATCCAGAGCCTGCTAAGCTGATGAAAGAGCTGATTTCCCAAACTGGGCAAGAGGCCGACGTCTCCTCCATTGTTTCTCCTGTTAGGCAGAAAACTGAATTAGCCTTTGTTCACAAAAGAAAAAAGACTGATGCAACATCCAACTGGCAAGACAAATGGATCTTTCATATATAAACAAAAACATGAAAAGCACTGTCTGTCTGTCTTCTTGGATCCAGGAACTTCTGCCACAATAAAGGACAAGTAATGATCAAAAACATTAAGGTTATTGGTTGACTGAATGTTCTATGGCCTGAGTACTGGAAGCAAGAAATTAAAGAAAAGGTTTTGGTTCAGTGGTGTTTGAATCTGTGCTCATGTCTGTTATATCCCATCATTAGTGCTGCTTGCGAAGTGCTGGCGTTTTGGATTTTGCAGTCACTTGTTCAACTATAACTGGCAACTGATTATGATCAACTCTATTCCTGCAAAGGACAGCTAGAGACAACTAGAATTGTAGGACAGATACCTGGACTCAGTGACAACCAGGGGAGAACAATGAGAGGCCGAGAGAACCGGTGAAACAAAAGGAAAGGAAGGCATTAGGAAAATATGAGGAAGGTAAAGGCAGTGAGAGGTAGAAAAATCATGAGAGGCCAGGAAACCACTTGAAATGGAGGGAAAACAAGGGTCAGGGAAAGGAGCAAGAGGTGGGGAAACTCAACATGAGGGTGTCAGTGAGTAGAAAAAAATTGTGACTGACTGAGGAAGTCAATGAAAGGTAGGAAAATCATCAGGTACAGGGAAGGTTAATGAGAAACAGGAATATCATGAGGTGCAGGAAAAGGAACTGGGTGAAGGAGAGAAAAAATGAGAAGCTGAGACACAAAGTGCTAAATGACGGAGATGCCATCAGAGCACATAAACAAATTTCACAAAAAAGACCAGTCAGGCTTGTGAATTAGAAACTTTACATTTTATTCATTTCTGCTAAAAATTCTTGCAAGAACTGAACAATATACTAGTTTCCTGCTTGGGTAAATATACTCAAAAATAAGTATGACGTGTCACTGCAAGTTTGGAGAAACACCAATGGTATGCATACCACCTGTGGTGTGGCTGGGATGCAAGTTTAGCATTTTGTTAACCTTAAAGGCCAGCCCAGTACACAGAGATAATGTGTTGGATTAGAGGGTTGGGGATTTTACAGAATAAAAAAGGATAAACTGTGCAAATTGTGCTTGTTTTTTTACATAGCTGTACAAATTACAAAACACAGCTTTGCTATTTGGTTGGACTCAGTGTTACGGTCAGTAGCCACACCCCCTGGGCATATAAAAATAGTTCCCACCCTCTGAAATCATTCCTATGCAAAAAAAAACTGCACAGCTGTTGCTTTATGCTGAAAAATATTTTAAATATTCATGAAAAATACTGTCTTAAACCAGTATTTTACTTCTTTGAATTGCAATTAAAACATGGTTATACGGGAGGTGTAGGTAAGCGACAGTGAGATTGCTGAGAAGTGATCAATGGCCTCCCCGCATATACGAGCCTGTGAGTTCTCCCTACCTAAATTCAGGTGTGTGCAGAGTATTCCATTATACCTGCCTTTAATATGTGAACTGAAATAACTGCACATGATCCCATAAAGTGCAAAACACAAAAACCCCGATCAGCTAAAATCTTGTTCTCTTTAGAAAGGTACAAATGCCCCAGCTCCAAAAACTCAAGCTTTCAAAGTCAGTGGGAGAGTTAGTGGACATAATTACATTGACAAGAGAAATACAATAAGAATAACAAAATTACAAGTTTTTTTAGATATCTAAAGGCATCTAAAAAATGACAGTCTGATTTTGTTATGCAATCTTGCATACATTAGAAGCTGTTACCTGGCAGCCAGCTAGATGCTTAAAGCAAGATGGGCTCAAAATGCAACATTTCTTTGCAGTTTTCTGTTATTGATGCAAATAGTGATTTCTTTTGTTGCATTCTATGGAATCTATGTATCTCCATCTTGGCACTTATCCACAGTTAGTAAGAGCTACAAATAGATGCCACCCCGTAAATGAAAAGATGAACATGTACAGTATGATTGAAATGAAAACTAATGTTATAGTTCAGCTCAGCACTGGCTTGTATATGTGCATGTAAATGGATGAAATGCAATATGAGTTCCTTACTGTATTAGTTCTGTATGGGTTTCTTATTGTATTAACTGAATTTGTGGTAAAACACGACTCTCCAGATTCCAAAGCTTTTACCACGTTAATTTTTAAACAAATCAAATGACACAAAAAAGTTCAAAAACTAACAACGTGGCCAGGTTCAAAAAAAGCGGACAGGGACTCCTTATTCGGTCATAGCTGAGATCGCAGATCGATTAACAACATGCTGCATGGCTAGACCAGCAGTGAGAATCAACATCTTGCACCCGACAAAGATGCTTCAGGAGACTGAGCTTTGACACAAGTGGACTCGCATGACAAAGAAATGTGCCATTTGCACAGAATGTTCAATAATAAAAAACTTGGCAGAACTTGCAGCCGGTTCATCTGCATGCGCTTGACAAACAATGGAGCGGTGGCAAGGCAAAGCCCTTTCAGCTCGTCGTATGAAAATGGCCTTCATTCCTCAGATGGAGACTGCAGGTGGCAGCTGTCTCTGTGAATGAAAATGTCATTTTCCTCATTACGAGCACCTCTGCTCTTCAGCTGTCTAGCTGAGTTACAACATCCCCCATCCCTGTTGTATAAAAACAACTTTTTGTGTCCGTGGGCAAGGAGGAGCAACGGGAGCCGAGCCAAACCGTCCATGACCTCTGGGGTCATCCCAGGGAAAGCTAAAACAGGGAGGACAGACTTTAAAAATAATTGGCGCCACAGTTCAGAGGTCAATGTCCCAAAAAAAGACTGAGGAAACAGGATGGGTAGTTTTCGCACACTCCTTTAGAAATAATAATCTAATCTCCACAGAAATGCACACATACACACATTCAGTGCTGGATGTGACCACGCTGGTCCTTGAGCCTCCGTGTGAAGTGTCAGATAAACATCCAGATACAATTTTTAAGACAGTCACTCAAATTCTTAAGTCAGGAGGTCCAAGCAGGTGTTAGTCGATAAAGTCCAGCCCCTGTGAATTTCTGTAAAAAGTAGGCATCAACCAATGAAAAAGTTTGTTTTTCTAGTGAAATTTTCAACTTGGCATTATATAACAATTACTAAATTCCCAGTGTGAAAAAGGACCTGTGAGGTGATATATTTAAGGGATTTATATAGATATTTTCAACTTGGGGGGAAAAAAGAAAAATCAAGGGTTGCCAGTTGCCAAAAAAAGACAAATCTGAGCAAATGAAATGTTGAGATTTGTTTTATTCTTGCCCCAGTCCACAGGGCCTCTTCAACGTGGGACTCCAACTCCTCCATCACCTCCAGTTTGATCCAATTAGTCTTTCTCTAACACAAAGTAATGCATGGGGTTCTTGTGTGCATCTAAAAAGAGTCCTTCTGAATGGTTTATTCCATGTCCATGCAGAATGGTGGACCGCCAACCCTGGTCTCCGGCCCCCTGCTCACCACAGCTGCCGGCCTGTGTAGTGGGGAGGTGCGGTTGGTATCTGTTGGGGAGACAGAAGGAGAATCATTCGGGATGTCATCTGACTGTATTATAAGACAAACTTCCTTTGGGAGAAGCCTTCCCTGACCCCCAATGACCCTTCTAAGCACCCCTGAAAGCCTCCAGTGTCAAGGGTCTCCCACACATGGCCTTTCCTTCACCCGTTGCTTTCCCTTAACTACCCGTCACACTCTTTACTGACCTATTTCCTCCAAAGGGGCAGTATCTCCAGTGTGAGTCATGGAGCATCCCTGCTGGGGAGTGGTGCATGCTGGGACAGCGGCAGTGAGCTTCCTGGGGAAGGGGGACATTGAAATTGGGGAAGCATGTGTCTCAGTGTGTAAAGCGTAAAGGAGGGCCATCTGCATACCCCGTCTGACCTGCTGGGCACGGAGTTGGATCAGGGGGTCAGTGCCTCTATGAGGCTGTGTTTGGGTGAGTGTTGGGGGAGGTTCACTGGCAGTCAAAATTATGACAGTTGTGACGTGTATAAAATAGACGTGTGTGACCTAGACAAAACAGCACTGATCTAACTGACTGGTAGGGTAGCTGATGACTGAGGATACACTTCTTCTGGCCTCTTTCAGCCTGTTTCGACATGCTGCGGCTCAGCTTGTGTAGCGTCTGCCAACTCATGGTCCCCCTCCCGCCATTATTTCCCATCAGCTCTGACTCAATACTAAACCTGACAGCTTTGTGGGTGGCAGCATAACGGCTCTTGGGGAAGCTGAGACGGCCAGAATTCAGCCACAGGGCCAACCTCCGAATACCATGTGAATCTGTGTGTGTCCTTGTGTGTGAGAGCCCCAGTTTTGAATCCCTTTTGACGCGCCAGTGTAAGACACACTCACTGTGCCACCGTTCAGGACTACCGCCATCTCAGTGGGCTGGTAGACGTTGCTGCGGAATGGTCCACTGCGGATACCCAAGTTCCCGTTGCGGTGGCCACCAGATCTTAGGGCTGTGGAAGTAAATCAGCAGGTGTGTCAGACTTAATGAGAGGAAGCAAAACAGTTTCATCTTTGTCTAACTTCTCTTACTACTATCATCATGCCCAAAACTCACAAAAAATGTTAGTATTTTTGAAAAATCATAAGATGGGGGCCAGCATACCTGCACTATGCCATACATGCATTTGATGTACTGAGGATGTTGAGCCCCTGAATTGTGTGATACCTACATGAAGGACACTCGGAGTGCACAATACCTGAGTAGGGAGTACCTGCGCTGTGCTCGTCAAAGGAAAATGCCTGGTTTTCCAGGTACTGCAAAGGAAGGTCATCGTAGAAGCCGGTCTCCCTCAGGCGGGGTGGTGGGTCTGTCGTATCAAAGTAGTCAGGGGCAGAGGGCGGAGGTGGCGGACGCAAACAGGAGTGGGCTTCAGGGATAGCATGGAGCAGCAGCAACAGCCAACCCTGTACGACCAGTGCCACTGCCAGGGCTGGCTCGTCCCAGTCAGGGGAGTGGCCCAGGGCTGCATTACCGTAAAGATAGAAGCCCAACCAGGCAGCCCACAGCATCACTGAAACCAGACAGGCCAGGAAGAGCCAGAGGCCATTGCCCCGCCACAAGCGCTCGGCTCCACACAGAGCACAGGCTGAAGTCACCAGTGCCGCCAGCAGGAGCAACACCACATAGCTGCAGGCAAGCGCAAAGTCCAATGGCAGGTACTGGCAGGCTGGTTGACCCTGGCGTGCCACGGTGAGCAGTAGCCACTCAGCGGCGATGATGCCTTGCACCAGTGTGAGCCCCAGTGCCAGCCCCACCAAGATGATGCCTCCAGGGCTCTGATGCCCTCGTGCCAGCCTCTGCAACCGCACAGCCTGAGCCAGCAGGCAGGAAAAGCATAGGGCAAACAGCAGTCCCCAAAGGGCGCGGCGGACAACACAGAGATGTTCATCGTGTTTGATGAGGAAGGCAAAGCTGAGGCCGAAGAGGCCCACTAGGCCTGCCAACAGCAGGAGTAGTAGTGCCACACCGCTACGCTTCTCCTCCTCGTTGATGCGCCGCAGGCGGCACAGAAGGACCAGACACAGGAGCAGTGCTGCCAACACCCCGCCTGCTGCCACTGCCTCCAGCACTATGCCCCATACTGCCTCCAGGTCGCACAGGGCGCGGAACGGCCGCTGTAAGTTGACAGAACAACCCCGCGGAGGGGCCTCATCCTGGGCAAAGCTAGAGCCCAGCATGCAGAGGGGGAGCAGCAGGAGGAACAGGGGGGAAGGTGTCATCACTGAGGAAATGGATGAGAAAGAGACAAGATGACATGTCAGTAATGACTGATCCATTTGATCCCCTTTACCTGTATTTGGAAAATTAGAAAAGCACTGCTTACAATCCTTCAGCTGACATTTCCCCCAAAAGCAATTTACAGTGTTGCGATACTAAGAATAACTTACCTATTTATACAGCTGGGTAGATTTTTACTCTATTAATCCAGGGTAAGTACCTTGATGAAGGGTATTTTTGGAGCAGAAAGAATTTTAAAGTTTAAAGTCTGTAGTTCTCAGCACTACAGCATCTGCTGACCTAAACTACCTGCTTTTGATAATATAATAGAGGAAGGAAAATAAAAATTTAAAACAAGTACAAGTAATTCCAACATACCTAAACATGACCTTTATAATAGGATATTATAAACTACAACAAAACTACCAGTACTGCTCCTCTTGGGTCCAATGTCATTACACAAAATGAATGAAATTTATGCCACTTTGCCCACATACATTGGACTCCAGCTTTGAAGAACAAGTAAAGTATATTCAAAGTTTTGAGCAGCGCTGCAACAGTGACCTTGGATTTGTTAAGAAGCAGCTACTGCTGTGCAGAGAAAGTACAACGATGCTGATGCCTTATTCACTGTGAGCTGCGTAGGAAGCATGGCGTACAACAAATCCACTCGAACCACACTTAGCCCACGGGTTCAACCTCCGCTGACAGTTCAACAGACGCAGAGCTGCGCTGACTGGCAAGGAAGCACCACTGCTTCTCACACAAAGCCAAGAGTAGTTTTTTCTTAAAAAAACATTAATGAATACATAGAATGCAGCTTTGGAGATTTGTATGTGAGAAATCATAAATACCTCAGTGAAATGAGCTTTCAGCTGCCCAGGCTTATTATAATTTCAGTCACACTTATATAAAAAATAACACCAACAACGTTCACAATGTAACTGTACTTGCGAATATGATAATATGAGCGCAGCATCTGGGTAGAAAGTTGAAAGCAGGACTAAGGTTTAGCGTCTGAACTTTTTATTCTGCTGCTGCTCTGTTCTTGTTATTACTGCTGTGCTCAACAGAAAAAAAACATCATACCTCAGTCAGACTGAAGGAACAGTAAACTTTTTGCTGCACTTGTTTGAAATATTCAATTCCATTATTTGAAAGGTTGGTGGTTCAAGCCCACCCAGGGACACCAGCATGTCTTACTCTTCAACACCTAAAAAAGGCAGCAGATGGTGGTGTTATTAGAGCTGTTGCTTTGCAGATGGGCCTAGGTGCGAATCCCAACTTCTACTGTGGTACCCTTGACCAAGGTACTCCATCTCGAATTGCTCTGTAAGCCACTGTGGACAAAAACACCTGCTAAATAAACAATATTATACAACTTCCACCTAGTTTCCTGTATTTGTCAGGAGTCAGGTGTCTATTATTGCAATTATTTACAATTCTGGAGCCAGAATTTTTAAATTGAAATATCTTGTTAATTTAGCTCAAATTTTTTCCAAAGCAAGTGTTCAGTTTGTGTGCTATGACACATGCAATGTTTTATGCAAGTATACAGCTGGGTAATTTTTACTGTGTCAGTTGAAGATAAATACTTTGATCAATGGTGATTCAGCAGGTAGGATTTAAAGCAGAGCCGACGGCTCTAACCTGCTGTCATCCAACATGTAAGTGCAAGTTACTGTATATATATAACTAGTTAGATATTTGAGTGTAGCAATTCAGACAGTACAACTAGCTGCTAGGTCTTCTTATAACTATCCCAGATTAATGGTTTTTACAAATGTGTCAAGTTTTCTTAACTAAACATCTAAGCATTTTACCACTTGCTTCTCAAACATTCTTACTGCAGCATCACTCCTCCCCTCAGTATAGGTGTCATTTTTGTGGTAATCACTACGATTGACCCATAACTGGTGCCGGGCTGACACTGCCAAGCCCAATGAGGGAGTCAGAATACATACCGTGCATGTGAGCAAAGGAGACAGTGAATGAGAATGCGACAGAAAGAGGAATTCAGACATATATGAGAGCAGATCAGAGAGATTGAGACGAGGGAAAACATGGGCACAAAGGGGGTGACTGGATAGATAGCAGGGCCCTGGGTGGTGCATGAAACACCTGGATCCCTTGGAAGCAAAACCCTGGTTGCCCTTTACTTTCAACAATACATCTTGGCCAGATAAAATCCTTAACATCTGATGCTGACGTTGACTAAGTACACCAAATCCCACCTAAACTTATCAAATGAAGTTCGAAGCAATGAGAATGAGAGTGAGACATAAACAGTGAAGTCTTTGACAATTGTCTTGGACAAATGGTCTGTTGTGAGGTTAAATGAAATAAATTATAGGTGTTTTTTAAGCTGCAGGATTGTAGTTTATTTTTTTATCCGTGTTTGACACAGCCGCACACTGCTATGAAGATACTTTAAATGTATAATTTCATTAACCATTAATATGTATAATTTTCCCAAAGCCTTTCAAGGCAGCTTGAAATGTTAGGTTTGTGCAATAAACTACTTACAATTATCTTTCTATTTATACAGTTGGATAATTTTTACTAAATCAGTTCAGGGGAAGTACCTTGTTCAACTAGCCAAGAGTGCAGAGAACTCTGCACACAAAAAACCCCCTAGTTCAAGCCGTGGTTTTTCTCAAACATTGTATGAATACAAAAGCTGGACAGTAAAGAAACAGGACAGGAAGAAAATCAACACCTTTGAATTGAGATCAAAACTAAGCACATCCTGGAAGATCAAATTATAAGGTCTCATCTTTCATACAGAGAGATCTTTTGGGAAGGACACAATATTAACAAGATTGAAGGTGAATGCTAAAGAGTTATTGTTATTGTTAATGTTTGCAGTGCAGTGGGCTAATACAATAACTGCAGCTATGGTTGCCCATCTATCAAAAATTAGCCATTTTTCTGAAGACCTAGTGCAATTCCATAGTTGCCATGAGCCAACATTGTCTCAACGACACTTAAAAACAACCTTATTTGAGGCTACTCCAATGGCTCCTCCAACTAGAATGCGATGACTCCAATCACTATGCTGTCCAGTGCCTTATAAAAATAGTGGGTTTTGAGTTCCAGTGTTGAATCACCAACCAAATCACCATCCAACCAGACCTGCCCTTCAAGTGGACACACACTAAAGTGTTTACAAGGTCCAAGTTCCTTACAGCTAAGCCTTATTCTCAAAAAATTGACTTAAGGTTGTAGGACCTACAAAGGGAAATGGGGAAATCTGTTCCTGGTGTCGCTTTCACTCTCCAGAGGAATGGCTCTGCTTTTCACTAGAAAAATGTGCTTTCTAAACTCAAGTTTAGACTATGAAGTCATGGTTTCACAAGTCAGATCTTCTGAGTCAGACTGAATATGCGCATGGGTACAACTAGGAAGAAGCCTCACCAGAAGCTGGAAGGCACATGGAGGGAGGGAGGCAGGATGAGAGAATGCAAGTCAAAGGGGAGAGAAAGAAAGATAGTGACAGAAAGACAAAGAAACATAGAGGAAGGGTGGGAGAGCCAGGCACAGTGGTCCCCATGTCACACTTCTGAAAAAAGGACTGCAAACTCGAGTGATGTGTTTGCCTGTGCTGCTGTTTCGTGTTTGGTGGAACAGGGTGAACAACGCTCATGAGCAATGCTTTTAGGGCTCTGCACCCCTGTGTTTGGTTTCGGAACAATGCTCTTGTGTCCTGTGAGTGTGAACACTGCTCAGTTAAGTGAGAAGTACAACTCCTCTTCTCCCTGGACAACCTCAGTGTTCCAGCATATCTACATATCAACCCTTCCTCAGTGGGGAAGCACCCAAACTTCCATCCTCTCAGATATGTGCACACAACCCAGTACCACACCAGTATCTCTTTTTGAAGAGGTTTGCAGCATGACACAGGGACTGAACTCAGTTATAGGTTCAATGCCATCAATAAATGAAATCTTCAATGGCAACACGAGGAACTTTGAGGAATAAGGAAAGACAATGTTGTTATTAATTAACCAGTTTATTGGGATGAGACCTGTTTTCTGTTTCAAGACTAGGGTAGTGCCTGAACCCATGGTTTGCAAACTTGAGGGTACTCGGACTGATATTTTTTTTCTCAACTTACAGA
This sequence comes from Arapaima gigas, assembly GCA_900497675.1. Lineage (NCBI taxonomy): Eukaryota > Metazoa > Chordata > Actinopteri > Osteoglossiformes > Osteoglossidae > Arapaima > Arapaima gigas. The sequence goes on from UFQX01000071.1 coordinate 778,115, forward strand.
CCCGAGTGCAGCATGCGGCCTTTGCTGTTGTCGCTGCTGAATGAGGGTTGAAATTTTACTTGCCGGCACTGCTTTGTGCCATCAAGAAAACTTGTTGAGCGCAAACAGGACACCCCAAATATCCTTGACATTTGGGAAGTGAGATGTTCAACAGTCCAACAGTTCAACAGTTGCCTTTCTGACTACAGTTGGAGCATTTCCTGAGTTTTTGATCCATTTTTCCTTCCATCTCAGTGGATCTGGTCATAATTTAATCACTAAGACCTGGAATCTGGACCGAAACAACCATAAAGGTAAGCTCAAAGAGGTGCCCTAGTGCCTCTTATTCCCTTTTCAGAATTACACAATAAACATCAAAAAGTACATCACTGAGCAACCGAGGACTTTTTAAGGAAGAAGAATCCTTACCGTTTGGCACAGGTTTTGCTTTTGGGGTTTCTGTCAGTGGTACGGTATTTGAAGGCAACTTATGATGAATCCTGGTTCTTTGGAGGTGAGGGAGAGATGAATGGAGGGTTGGTTCAGAACTTCTTTGTTCCTTTACCACAAGAATGTAGACTGTGAAGTTCCAATACACTCAAGTCACACAAGTCCCTCACAGTGGACCTAAATTCCAATTTTTATTGATAACAAGTAGCTAAGTAACTATAAACATTTTTGTTGCTAAGTAAATATCTAGGCAATAACAAACATCTACACTCAGTCCTTTTGTTATGTATTTTTGAAAACATAAATTTTCCAGTTTATTTTTAACTACAGCTTTTCTGCATTCTGATGCTGGGTGGCAGTAAAACACAGTCAGGCAGAAGTAAATGTGACTGGATTGTTTCAACTCCCTTCCTCTGTGTTTATAGCTTGTGTTTTATGTATCCTGATATGTTGCACATGTTTCTGGGAAACCACTGGCATTGAACTGGAGTGTGCAAAGACGACGTATTTTACTATGTTAAGTGTAAACTGTGGAACACAGTGACCCTGCATTTGAAGAGCCGTTGATAGAAGTGGAATAAATACCTAAACATGCATTTTTAATTCATAACAGATTTAACTGAGGTCTGGATTTACCAGAAAATTAAATTATGAACAAATGAATAGTCTTGACTGTGAACCACCAAAGCACAAAAAAGGTTTCTCCCACAGAAAGGAAACCTAAAGTGCAGCTAACCGATCATGTTCATGGTCATAAAGTTTCTATGTCACATTTCTTTGGGCAAGGTGGTCTGTCATGTGATAAGTATGCAGAATGATAGGATCGTTGTGCTGAGCGACACATTAACACCTTCCCCTCCTTGTCTTCTCTGCAGCAGGACTAGTGCTCCCATGGTAAGACACACCAGATGGAACATCCATCACTGAAGCTTCTCCTATAGAGGGAACTTGGACTCAAGCTTCCCTGTACGTCCACTCAGGTCTGGCCCTCACACTGCACCCCTGTCATGCCAAAATTAAATCTTCCTGTTTACTCTGTGATTGGCTGGTTGCTACTCTCCAGCCCTGCTGACACGTTCAACTACCTGCTATAAAAAACCCCATAAACTCTCTAACCTAAGACCAGGTAATCCAAGTCCTCCAGAGCTAGTTAATAAATAATTTTCACCAGAACCATATGTGTTGTCATGAAACTGGAACAGCCATCGCTATTTCAGTCCTCCTGAGGTACCTCTGTAATTTCCTCAACCCATCTCACACTACCACATGTAGCACACATGATCTTTGAACCCCTCTCCTGACCACACCCCTGGACAGGACAGCACACCTGTACACATCACCCCCTGTCCACAACTTCCACTGCCACTGAGGACATGACCAAGACACACCGCACGACCAGTGAGATTACTGTCAAACAGTAATGAGCAGCAAAATGATGTAAGACAGGTGACAGAGATGCTGACATCATGATGATGATTAGGCTGGCCCATGCTTTCCTTTGTTGATGCTCCCCACCTTCCCCCCTTGCTACCAACCCAGCCAGTCTGCTGTGTAGTTTAGATAAACAACCTCAGGCCCCCCTTGGCCAAATTTAGCTCATGCAGTTGACTGGTTTTCTGCTCTGCATGGATTACATTTCATTATGCCCAGCAGATGCTGCCATCCAAGTCAACATAGATGCCTAATAACTTCACACGTATTTTTCATCTATATTGCACTATAAATACAGTCCTTTGGTAAATGTAGTACATGGTAATGACGTACAGTATTGTGCAAAAGTCTTAGGCACCTGTGGGAAAAATGCTATAAAGCGAGGATGGTTCCAAAAATAATGCCGTGAATACTTATTAATCAATAAACCTTCTAAAAAGTGCAGTAGACAAAAAAAACCTCAATCAAATCAATATTTGGTGTGACCACACTTTGCCTTTAAAACAGCATCAATTCTCTTATGCAAACTTGCATGCAGTTTAAGGTAGAGGTTGGTAGGTTCTTCCAAACATTTTGAGGAACTGGCCACAGTTCTTTTGCAGACTTTGACTGTCTCTGCACGTACTCCCAGACTGACTTGATCGTATTGAGATCAGGGCTCTGTAATACCATTCCATCTGTTGCAGGATTCCTTCTTTTGCTGAAGATAGTTGTGTATGACTGAGATTGGGTGTTTGTGGTCATTCTCAGGCTGCAGAATGAATTTGGGACCAATCAGAAACCTGCCTGATGGTAGATAAGAATCTACCTGTACTTCTCAACAGACATTGAAGTTGCATGCCTAAGACTTTTGCACAGTACTGTAGTGCTGAACAAGGATGTTCCTCAAAGGTGAAACAGCAAGCATTTGAACTAGTATCTCTAGACAAGCCCAGCTTTAACTACTATGCCACATAGAACCAATAGACTGCTGCACTCTTTGGTCTAAGAAGGTAGCGGACAGAAAATTTTGTTGTCAGCAAAATAGCTTAGTCCACAAAAAAGTTATTTTTCAGATATTCCATATTTTAACCTCTGCTGTTTGCAGCACACATGCAGCCAGCTGGTTTACCCTCAAAGGTCAAACTGGCTAATATCATAGTAGATTAGCTTCAGCCTTACCCTAGTTTCCATCTTAGTCCAGCTATAACTTTAGACTAAATTCAACCTTAGTCTACTTTCAACCACAGTCTAGCTTCAACCTTAACTCAGCCTCAGCCTTAGGCTGACTTCAACCTTAGCCAAGCTTCAACTTTAGCCCAGCTTCCACCTAACATTTTGAACTTCAGTTGTATACAACTCTACTGAACATGACAGGAAATCATCAGAGCATATTTGCATTGATCCCACTGCCATACGTCTGCTACTGTAGGAATCATTACATCTGGTAATTAGGACTTGTTATCATGCGGTTGTCAGCAGAGGGCAGATGCAAAGTGACTAGGCAATTAACACAGAACGATTAATCTCACTTCTGTGCTGGATCAAACAGAAGAGACTGCATTTTGTTTCATTTTTGTTGTCAGGGCTTTGGTTACTAGTGTTCAGGGATGTGCACAGGCAAACACACACACACACACAACACACACACACGTGTGCGTGCACCCGTTCATTCAAGTGCACAATAGGCTGTGGTAGAAGAAAACAGACACCACTAGAAAAAGAGTACGCACATTTTTATCATCCGAATTCCAGTGTAATCATGTGTCTTCCAACTTTAGAAACTTTCTGCATCCCTCCACAAACCCACATAGAAACACACACACACGCATGCAGGCACACAAGTGCTGTGCTATTCTTCTCACTGTGGTCATTGACTCAGTAAGCAAAAACACTATGTTTTACAAAAAGCCTTTTCAGGTCCACTTGTGGAAAGGATAATGGGTAGTTAGACATTACAACATTTCTGGGGGCAAGTTGTAATTCACAAAGGCCTGGTTCATCACAGATTCACGGAAAACCTCAATGCTCCAATTTATTCATTTCACTGTTATGGATGCAAATCACATGAGAAAGATTATAGCACAAATCACAATTTTCACTTTAGCATTAGTCAAGGCAAATGGCCTCCATTGGTCTTTTGCTGTATTCTGAAATCAGTGATGGACCTCAGACATAAATCTGCATCACTGGACTCAGCTCACAGTTGATTCCTAGAAAGGGAATAAAACCTATTTATTATGTTCCTAATAAAGAAATCAGTGTGGGAAACCCACATGAGAGAGGCATCATGGCCAGTTTCTAAAAAGGTAGTGGCTGTTTAAAGCCCTGCAAGAAACGCAGGAAGGTTCAAGCGCAATAACCAGTTATGTTATATTTTAAAACATGACGGTAACAAATTTGTTCTGACAGGTCAAGCAGATTAAATAAATTAAAAGGACATCATGGAGATGCCTCACAACGGCCTGCACACTTATTGACATGATAGGCTCCGAACTGGAGGTTTAATTCCTTAAGCACCCGGCACGCGCGAGTTATTTGCTCCTGGCGCGTTCCTTCCCAGGCGCGTGACCCGATGTAGAGCCTCCAAATTATATAACTAAACTTACGGGCGACGGAAACGGAAGCAAATCTTATTAAACGCATTAAAGTTACATCTGAGAATGGCGCTGGACAGCATTGAAAACAAGGGCGCAGCGCGTTTAATATCGGAAATACTCCTCGGCTGCGCAAGAAACCTCAAGGCGGTGCTATTAAAGATCGCACGGAAGTGGAAGTGTTAATAAAAGTGATTTTGTAGACATGTGGAAGCATAGTGGAGGATTCATCCTGCACGACAAGCGGTTATTCATAATGGTTGAATTGTTGTGTATACGTATACTGGTTTTAATATTTATTACTATACGCGGTTCCTTAAGGATCCAAAGATTCCACTTTGCCCAGGTATAAAAAATGGATTTGTCCTCAAAAGTTGAACCAAGCCTAATATGACCCGCAGTATCTGTGTATAACTCAACTTAATATTATTTGTCATATTTTTATACCTTTCAACCTGGTGCATCTCTGTCTGCATGGGCAACAGCACCACAAGAACCGCGTTTCACATCCATTTTGGAGAAATTAAACCTACTTTCCTCACAGACGGATGAGACCTTCTCACTGACTCCTACCTGGAGAGGTGGAGACAAGTCCTCCGAACAGGTCACATCCCGAATCTCAATTCCGGAAGGCAAAGTTTGCATCCAACACCACTTGTGGACTCGGTTCTGTTGTTTGTTTCTAAGAAGCCTCAGCCACACGATCCGTAAGAAATAAATCAGTGTTTAAATATGGGATCAGAACTCGGCTCTAATTATTGTTTATTTCAGCGGAACCCGCAGCTCGGGATGACAGACTGTGCGAATAAAGTGTCATTTGTCCCCAGCATCGCGTTCCCGAGAGGACAACCCAGCATCCCCGATGACTGGCATCAAGCAACTTCCAAATTGCTTGGAACCAAAACTTACGGATTTGCGGCTTTTATTGTCTGTCCGCAGTCATATTTTCCCCCTGGTCCCGTTCTTCGGTTTCAACTATAGGATCTTGAAGCGCCTCTCAGTGGGCTGAGCTCTTCAGGAGATAGCTGAGTTCTTCTCAGCAGAAGAAGCCTTCAGGAAGGGATGGTTTAGTTCTTAAGGACAAAGTTGGGCTCTTCAAGGGAAGGTTGGCTTCTTCAGGTAAGACCAGGGTTTTCGAGAGAAGGTCAGATTTTTCAGGAGGAGGTTTTTCCAGAGATGGATACTTTATGAGATTTGAGTTCCTGAAGAGGAGATGGATGGGTTCTTCGGGGGATGGTAGCTGGTCTTTGGGTTTTTTCAGGAGAAGCTCGGGTTCCACGTGCGAATTTTGGGTTCTTAAGAAGGCGATGGTCGGGTTCTCCCGGAAAAGAGCGGATTCCTCTCCGCTTCGCTTTTGCTGTTTACAATTTAAAACGGAAACAATAATCCACGGAGTGTTCCAGAGTAACACTTCACACACCCGCTGCTGTACCATGAAATGGCACTGACGACCGATGCACCCCTCTTTTCCACCTCCCTCCCTCCCTCCGTCGATCTTCATGCGCGCTCCCTGCGCGCGCTCCCAGCTGCTCCGCTCCGTCAATTGACAGAAGCGAGGCGTGTGACCGCGCGGGTGTTCAAGCTCGCCTCTTTTGTTTGCCTTTGTTTTTAGCTCTGTTTTTTTCCCACAACGAGTGTTTGTGTGTGTGTGTGTGTGTGTGTGTGTGTGTGTGTGGCCAAGATATTAACCCAGGTGACTCCGCACTTTATTCTTTTTTTTCGTGATTCGTGTTTCTATGATCTCCCTGGACAGGATGGGACTGTCAATCTCTCTCTCTCTCTCACACACACACACACACCAGACAGCAGACAGACAGACAGCTAGGGCTGGTCATGTGGAGCACGTGGATGCTCAGGACTAATGGGACAGGTGGGGGTTATACGAGTGACGTGGGAGGGGTGGAGGAGTGACAATTTGACAGTCGGTCCTGACGGGGGGGGGGTCAGTGACTGGCACCCAGCCCGGTGTGCGCTCAGCTTGGGCTCTGTTTACTGACATTGGACTCCACCTCCACTTCCCTGGTTTGACTTCTCCATACAAATCATGACTCCCTCTTGTCCTGAGGCTCGAAAAAGCAGAATGTGACAAAATACCGTGGTGCAGCACCATTAAAACAGGGTGCAGGACAGTACTCAGAGGACTCTGGGGACTGGTGTCACTTGGGTATAACTCTCAGCATCCTGAGAGTAATAATAATAATAATAATAATAATAATAATAATAATAATTTGATTAACAACAGGATAGCCATGCAGGGACAAAAGGATGTACATCCATCTACATGGACAAAAGGTCACCGTATTTCAGAAGTGTGGTCAGGTAACGGGATCCAAGGGGATCCAAAAAGGTGTCCAGACATTCCAGATTTAATTTTAATTATCACACAGATCAAATGTTTATGTTTCCAGTGGAAGAAACTTAAAAACTTTGGTCGGCCACATAATCACACAAGGAACTTTTGCTGTGGACCATAACAATAAAATACACTTCCTTGCCAGGTATGCAAGAAGAATGGGCCCAAGTTCCATAATTTCCTCAAAAAATTAGTTTGGGTTTAACAAGAAAATGGGTGGAAGTCAAATATTTTGTCGAAATTTGAATTATTTTTTTCTCATCCAATGCCTTTCGTTTTCTTTCTTAAGATGGCACCTATTCTGCTCCTTTGCTTAGGGACTGATCACTACCACCCCTACTGACCATCATCACTGAATGTTTTGCTTGATCCTCTTAACTCACACTCTCTATTTATCTGTCTCTTTATTATCTTATCTATTTATTTACTACTTATTTAATCCTCTCAAGTAATCCTGTTCTGTCATGCAGTCTGTTCAGTGTACTGTGCGTCGTGGTCCAGGAGAAACTGCATTTCGTTGTCTCTTTTATCTTCATAACTGCAGAATGACAATATAACTAACCTTGAACCCATCACCATGGCAACACCTAACCACTGTTAGGTTTGGGCACTAAACTACTTTCACAGATCACCCGTTTATACAGCTTGGTAATTTTTACTGTATCAGTTCAGGGTAAGTTCTGTGATCAGGGTTGTGTGGACAGTCCAACACAGGATCCTCAAGTGAGGAGGCAACTGTTTCATGTGTGACTGAACCAGGATCGTGATATAATCGTTTTGTGTGAAGGTTTTAAAACCAGGTAAGTACAGGTTTCTGTACTGGATCATGCAGTGTTCATTATACTCCCATGGTGCACAACTGTGTAATCCTGTAAGTAGCAGAGTAATACCATGGTTGCATTTGTCCACCCAGTGGGGAATAATCCTCATTAGACACAGTGTGCTAGGAGTGCATTAGCACTTTGAGGTAACAGTCCCACGTGTTTGCTCAAAATGCACCTAGTTTCTCTTTACTTAGGGCACTTGTTTCATTTTATCTGTGGGTCACCTGCGACTCAGTTCTGGACAGCTAGTCCTGTTGTGTGTGGACAGCAAAGTGGTGCAGCAGGTAGCACTAGGGCCTCCTGGGATGTAGGTCCAAATCCAACTCAACCTGTATGCAGTTTGCATCTTCAGCCATAATTTTCAAGAGTTTTGTGCAGACTCCTGGGACATGTGTTCCAAGTGAACTCTAAATTGTCATTTGTGTGTGTGTGTGTTTGTGCGGTGTGTTAAATTGTGCTGTTGTATTACTGTAAGCAGCTTATAGTAGTGTGTCTAACATTATAAGCTGAGGTGGATGAAGGCCTCAGCTAAATATGAATTAATAACAGTGATGAGAGGGTCCCTTTTAAGGACTTGAACCCATTTTCACCAGTTGGAACTGAAGTGTGAGTTACCCCACAGTAGAGAAGCTTGTGAAACCCACTCAAGGTGTGTTATTTATCAGGGAATAGCCCCCAACATGAAGTATGCTGCTGTGCTGGCTACTGTTTTGCAGTTAGAGTGGCACCCTTGTTCCCACCTGCTTTCTTGATGGTGGGTGAAGTTTGGCTCATGGTTTCACACAAGAACGCTGTTCCTGTGTGAGAGCTTTAAGCAGTTTGTGCGAACTGTACCCCCCCCTGCCCGTTGTGTAACTGGAGCTCCATGCCACTCTGTCACATTCTTCTCTGGCTTAGAGGTCACTCTTACCCGGTGGCACATCGGCAGCTTACAGCCTCACACTTTGCCCATTCAGGATGGCGTGCTAAAGGACCACAGGTGACTGTTTCGAAACCCAACACCCACCGCCAACTTTGCGTCACTCCATAGCCTTTCCACTTGCAGTATTTGCCACAATTCATCTCATTAATACAGCCATTGAATCTGCATCCTTTTTACACTATTTATTAACTGTATTAGAGTACTGCCTCCTGGTGTGCTGTTTTGCCATAGATAGCGCTCTTACTTTAGGCCTCTGAGTCATTTATCATAACTTAGCATACTATCAAAAGTACCAAAAAGTATTCTGAAACTTTAAAAAAAATATATTTATATATATTTATTTATATTTGTGGTGCATAAAATACACTGCTGACCATGTTTGTTTTCTATTATTAAAGCGGTGACTAATCTATTTTGTGTTATATTGCCCATGCAAAGTTTTCAAAATCCATTTTTGCGATACGCTATATTAAGGAGCTCTTTTAGTGCTGTTTCTTCAAGCTCCATTTCCCAGAAACAATGAGAGGGGTTATTGAGGTATTTCTGAGTTTACTTATATTATTAAAATGTGCTAATTATTTTTAATGTTTTAATTATTTATTTTCCTGCATCTGTGAAAGATGTAAACTGTGTTTATATTTGTCCTTTTTGCCATCTTTTGTTTTTTTTTTTTTTTAATTTTCCTTCTCTTAGATGCATGGTGTTCCATATGTGATTTTTTAAGCATTAAAACAAGTCACTAAAACTGACCTAATAAGCTCATTGCATTAAAGTTGCCAAAATGTTTTGAGAATCTTTAAGGAGCTTCAAACCTTTCCAGAATTTAAAAAAATTGCAGTTTAATTTGACTGCTTAGCATAGTAAGTAGCAGAGGTGCCTTTCAGCTTCTGCACCATGGATTTAAATGCAGTTCAGTCTGAATTCTGTATGTTCTCTGTGTGTTCAAGTGGGTTTCCTTGCACAGTCTGCATCTGCAGACATGTGTTTCAGCTCAACTAGTGTGTGTGTGTGTGTGTGTGTGTGTGTGTGTGTGATGGAATGTGTGTGCGGCTGCACTGTGATGGACTGGAGTTCTGCCTAAACCACCATGACCCTGAAATGGACAAGTGGGTATTGATAATAGATTTATAAGTGGATAGAAGGGGGCTTTAGCCTATAAGACTGATTTCCTTGGCTTACTTCCTAGACCTTGGGAGGTCTTCGCACCCCTGTGGAGGCTCCTGCAGCTGCATATCCACCTGTCGGAGCTTTTCAGTATAAAGAGCTGATGGCTGATGACAGCGATTTCAGTCCCAGCAGTGAGAGACAGGAGTCCCTGGCAGAGATGGTGAAATCACAGGTCTAAATTGTACAACGATGGACAACTACAGGATGAGGCTCTATATTCAGAGCAAAGCGTGATGCCCGGTGAAGGAATGGAAGGTCTATTTTTACACCTGTGACCTACGTGTTGGATGCTCTCGATAATCCTGCCAGGGATTCAGTGGCACTTGGCTGCTGTGTTAGGAGGAAGGCAACAAAGAGCTGGATGGAGATCTTCTTCCTGGAGCTCATGGAGGCAGGAAGGGGGTGGGGGGAAAAAACGCTGACTTGCTTATTGTGATAGTTAACTGGCGGGTAAGTAAATGCAGGGATTATCCCCGGTCGTCTCTGTCCAGCTGCTCTGGAGGGCTGCAAAGGGGTCAAGCTGGTGCACCAAGGGACCCTGGGTGGCACGAGCACCCAGGTACAGAAAGATCGACAGGTGAATGGGCATTGGTTCAAATCTGCAGGTGCAAGCTGTTGTAGGCTTGGGCTTCGGGGTGGTTCTGTGAAGATCCACGGGTTTAAACTGACATGACAAAGGTACAAAAGTAACGGTTTTCATTCTGAGTTATTAGCAGGAACAGGGGAACAATTTACTGTCCTGCTCTGCCTCAGTTTGACATTGTATTTAAATAAGCCATAAATAGAGATGCATGATTTTTAGACACATTAAGGCAGTTCAGCTGAAACACATGTCTTTGGACTGTGGAGGGAAACCCAAGTGAACACAGAGACATCGTTCACACAAACATGCAAACGCTACACAGATGGAAAAGCATTGGAACCCATGTCGGGATGTTCATCTCCAGGAGCTACCTGCTGTGCCAGTGTGCCGACCATATCAGAGCATTTTCTCAATGCCTTCCCCAGTTATAAGCTAGTGTCAGCGCTGCAGGATAAAAAGCAGTGCGAGCAGGAAAAACAAAGTTGTCAAAAGCGCGCCATCGTGTGGCAAAAATATATTTACACCATGAATGTGCCACCAAATTTCTTACACGTGTATATATTTGACTTCTTGTGTAATCACCGTAAGCAAAAAACAATTAAAAAACTGCAATCTTTGCTTAGAAAGGAGCATGTAGGTCAGTCACATCTTTCTGGCAGATACTGTATGTGCAAACTATCACTTATTGGTTAATTTGTTACACATTATTAAGGTGCACATAATTTAGGGTGGATGTCTAAACAGACATCTGTTACATTTTGCTGCATGTGTTTTTTCTGCCACAGGAAGAGATACATTTTCAGTTTATTCATAGATCTGTGCCCATGCTGATCATTTTGCTCCAAGCTATAATGTAAATTTCTTTGAGGTGTATATTTAAATCAGGCACTGTATGGAAGGAAAGCACCTGTGGTTTGATGTGCATTAAAAAGCTGGTGGCAAAATGCTGGCAAGTATTCCTTTTTGCCTTCATCTTTATAGCTGCAAATGTATATATACTGCTCTGCTTTACGTGGGGTCCTTTTTAATTTTAATATTCACAGGTCTGGAAAAATTGCCAGTGCCCAGCGTCCAGCATCAGTACCCCTTAACTACCATCTAGTGTGACCACAATGCATTCATATTTATGGTGTGGATTTGTAGGGATGTTACTGCTACTAAGGAATTGTGCTTGATCACCTTCCCAGATCACCTTCCTCACTCATACTGGCAAACTGGTACTTTGTAAAACGAAAGGAAACGAAATTAAAAGCAACAAAAAGAAAAGAACAAAACAAAGCAAAGCAGAAGACAATAGAACAAAACAACACAAAATAGAAGAGAACAGAGAAGAATAAAACAAAACAAAAACAAAAAGAACATGAGCAAACAAAACAAAAAGAAAAGAACAAAACAGAAAAGAAAAAACAAAACAAAGGAAAAAATAAGAAAAGTGAAATTAGTTTTTTCTCTGGTATGTTGGTGAGGCTACTGCAGGGGACTGGTGTCTCTGCTGGGGTTGTTTCAGTCTGGGATGGACTCTGGGTTGCTGTGACCCTGCTCAGGATTGCGTGGTAATAACGAATAATGAACGGACGGATGGATATTGGTGAGCCTGAGAGCTGTACTGCTCACTTGGGTGCAGTAGGAGGCACCAGCAGACTGCGTGGCAAACCAAGTATCAGCTAAATTCAGATGCAGGCAGACTGGCTCCCATTCTTTGCAGTAATCATATTTGACAGCTCTGTATTTACACTTTACCCCTCATTTACACATGACCCCTCATTTACACATCAGACCTCACCAACCCTTTCTTGATCTGCTGTCACTCCGACCTCAGGTGGGCCAATAATCACCTCCAGGGGGTTAATGTTTTGCATCCCTTCATTATAAACAACAAACAACTGAGAAACAGAAAAGGGGACCTACAGTGTGCTGGAGACCATCTGAAGCTCAGCATGGCCCTAGAAAGGTCACCACATTAATGGTAATGATAAGGGTGATTGATCTGAAAGGAACATCCAGCTTTCTGTTTTAACACATCTGTACTGTCACCTTTCCATGAAAATGTCACTGCTCACTCATTTGCATATGGGAGCAACTACAAAAATAAAACTTAGACGTGACATGTGGTGATTTCTGAGCGTAACTAAATGCATATTAATGGATACCATTAACACAGTGCTCTAACTGCTCTGGTTCAAAGTGCCAAAAGACCAGGTGAGGAGGAAACCAAATAAACTGAACATAAATCTTGGAAATACTGCCACAGATCTGTTAGTGTTAGTATAATTATTCTGATCATTCCTATAAAGTCAATATTTTTGTTCTTATTAGTATGCCAAAATGCACGTTTTTAGAGACCTTTTCTCCCAGGCAGTGATGGTGGCGAACAAACTGAGCCATTATCTCTACTGTAGTTACAGCTTCCCTTTATAAAATATTAACTTATTCTTCTTGCGGCATGAATAGAAATCGGTTGGCGGAAGAGGATCATTTGTTCAAAAGGGTGTTTCACCCTGATGCCCCATCCTGGGCATAGTTTCATACCCTAAAAACCGGGGATTCCAGGATAGGCTCCAGACCATTGCAACCCTGACTGGGATTAAGCGGTTAAAAATAACAGAGCAGAAAAGGTAGCTGGAGCAAGTTAAAGGGAATGATTCCTCTTTTTCTGAATATTATATGAGTGCGCTTCAGTTTTTTTTCAGTCACCAGATAATGTGCTAGAAAATACTTTTTTGGATCTGCATAATTTAGCCACTAATGAAGATGTGCAATTTTTTTTCGGTTTTTTTTTACAGAATGTTAGATGTTAAATTTTCAGTCCAGATCTTATCACGATATTTCCTATTCTCGACAGCACTGGACCTCATATTTCACTTGCGTACAAAAGCATCGGATTTTAAGCGTAATCTTCTATCTTTTCCCTCTCACACACTCCTTCTCTCTGGGCAGGTGACACACCTATTAGTCTTCCATCACCATTCCCCTCAGTACAGGAGGTCATGGAAAGGGCTGTGACACCTGGGCACCTGCTGCACCATCCCACAGTCCCCAAACGAGCATCGCACCCAGTTACTGCAGGAGGACGAGTGCTGATCGACATGTGATCGAGGTTGAGGTGAGCAGAGCATCCAGGATGAAGACATGTCGGTGGCAGTGACAAGACAGTAATGTGTCACGCTGTCTTGAAGTTGAAGCTCTGACAACCTGGAGACCACCAACCTTCTTCTAACTCCTCACTTGACCAGAGGTCACAACATGAAGTACATCATTAAATGCAGAATTAAAATAAAATCATTCGGATCAGTGCAGGTGTGAGCAGTTAGTGGAGCTGCATGTGGTGATGGGGTGCTTTAGTTCCTCAATACTTCCTTTGAGATATTTGGAACAGAACTTGGCAACACAGCTCCGACCTTTCGTCACCCCCTATACCCTAGAGGTGTCCCTACCTGCTGGATAAACTTTAGCAAAAATTATTGGCATGCAGCTCATCCTGCACTTTGGCATTTTCAAAAGTTCCCTATTGAAGTGCCTCTCATTTATAAACCTCTTTTTTTGCCCCTGTGGTGACCCCCTCATCTCAGTGGGCTACCACCAGTACCCTTCACGCCTGGCAGCAACTTGAAGATGTCACTTCCAACCCTCTGCCGAATGCAAGATAAGAAAGATAGAAAAACACACTAAAGTCAACCAGAATGCAAGGCAAAGGAAGAGTCTTTTATTAAGAAAGTCAGCTTTAAGTGTTGTGGAGTCATATAAAGGTTCATACAGTTTAACAGTGCCCAAGATATCAGTGATGAATCACACTTAACCAGAGGAAGAGCAGATAGACCAGCTGGAGCACAAGATCCAGACAAGTAGAGCACACAGCAGATGCACACAGATGTCAGTGTGTGTGTGTGTGTCTTTGCTTCTGCATATTACAACGTATATGTCCATGCATGTCTTTTTGCATGCTGCAGTGTGTGTCTGCGTGTATTCTGGGAAGGGACTTGTTCTGAATTGTGTCCAACTGTCTGTCTTCCTCACAGTGCAGAGAATCTTCAGTTTCAGTCAAGAGGTGAAAGGGGGGGGGGGGGGTTGAACACACTAGTCCTATTGAGTTGGTTCAGGTCCAAGGACCAGGTGTTGATAAATCAGTCATAAAGCTCCCCCACCTTCTTGATGCCAAGTTACTGAGGATATTAAATCTGTCCAGAGAAAAGAACCAGGTGTATTTTCAACCTCAGCAGTGATTTTGACAGAGATCCTGGAGTTCCTATGAATGGTACATATTTCAACTCTGCAGATCTTTAATGTCTAAGATCATGTCTCGGATTTTCAAAGTATTCACTCTGCCTATGCATAGCAGCAAAGACCCACTATTTCTATTCAATACAATGTACAGAAGAGTTTTACCAAACGTAAAAATGTCATATAGCAGATAATAGAATATGCTGCACTACATAATTTGCCTTCCCTTATGTGTGAACAGAAATGCCATCTTCTCCATGAGTCACACAAGAGTTGCAACCTTTATAGAAATTTTTACACATTTTTTTTGTCATATCACATTCTTTACAAAGCTATATTGCACTTGACTTGGCTCCTAGAAGAACATTTATAAACATATTAAAAAGTGACATCCAAACACCCAGATGGAGGCAGAGGACTCAACAGTCTGTGGCATGAGTGGGAAAAAGAGATCGTGACACTGCAACACTGGATCTGCCCACCCTGCCCAGAGTCTTTAAAACCTGCACTGCCATTGTGTGTTGTCGTGTCCTGGCTAGATCGCAGGGCTTGCTAGATTAGTTAAAACACACGCACACACAGCCGCCTCCTCCACATTCTTATACTTATAAATAAGCAGAAGAATACACATAAAAATAAATCAATATGTAAGCAAGTAGCACAGTCAACTAACTGGTGAAGCGAAACCTGTGGTGAAGGAGCCAGCGGTGGCCGATTTTCAATTGAAATCAACACATTTGTCATAAAGCCACATAGATGTACAGCGATCAGCTCTAGGGAGTGCAGACAGCAAAAAAAGAACACATAAACAGACATTGTCATATTCAGAGAAATATTGATAGACATGAGTTTTTAAGGACTTCTGCCAGCTGAAGAGCAGGCAACAAGAAGGCAACAGTGTACAAAATAAGCACAGAAGCATGAGCACTAATGTAATTCTTACTTTCTCTCTATCTTTCTATTTCTCTTGCATACACACAGTTCCAGACGTTCACCCCCCAGTGACGTTGCAGGATGCCGCCTCTGGGCGGAACAAAGCCACGGTTGCTCGTCCCTGTAGAACTGAGCGATAGTTTTCCCTTAGACATGCGAGTGTTTCCTTGCGCCACCCTGAGCCCTCAGAAAATACATTCAAAATGTGCAGAAAAATGACAGTGTTTTCTCCTCACCCTGTAAGCCGGGGGCTGAGGCTTTTGTGCCAGGCGGAAAAGTGGGACAAAGACGAGGGGTGCCGAGACGGGCTCACCAGCGTTTATTGCCTCCTTCAGGCTTGAATAATCAATTGCCTGCTTCTGCAGCGTGAAGCTGAGCGCCAGCCAGAGGTAGATTATCCTGCTCTTACCCTTTCAATCATGAGCGCTGATTTGCTGCAGATTAAACACCAAATTGCAGCTGTGGTTGCATAATCCTGCGATAAGGACTGAAGGGAGGAGATTTTTTTTTTTTAAGTAAAAACTTGCTTACATTTCTACTGAGAACCGCAGACTGTTCCCATGAACTCGCTTCAGTGGCACGGCCTGCACGCACCCAACCCTCAACCTGATTCCACCATGCCAGCTTGACTGTTGTCATGGTGAAAGATGCCCCCGTAGAGCAGGCGGCCAAAAGGGAAATTGCCAGGGTAATTCACCACGGGGCCTTAATAGCAAAAGAGGGAACAGGGAACGACTGAAAGAGAGGGCTGGCCGGGGGCGACTGTATAACATAGACACACAGGTGCCCCCTGCAAGGCTCCTGTGCCTGGGGGGTTGTCCTGTTCTGTGACACACATTCAGTTCATCGGCATTATGGTCACCCTTTCTCGTCTGCCTACCTCAAACTCAGGTTGAGAAGCTTTACTGGTGTTGCTGTAGCGCCCGCCACACTGCATCGAACAAAGACCTCAAGTACTGGGAGGAAAAAATGTAAGTAATACAATTAGTAGTGAGCACACGTCTTAACTCCACGACCATCTGTGAGGTGCCAAGTGCGCTGAGCCTTGAAAGCCTTTCCTCCCTCCCTCTTTCTCGCCATCTCACGCTCACAGTAATGACTTTGACTGTGTTGCTCTCTCTCACCAGGCTTGCCCAAACATCACATGATGCTTCACCAGCATCCATTTCGTTGGAGCAACCAAGGGTCTTTGGCTGACTGCTGGGACCTCACAAAGTCTGTGACCTCTTCATCTTCGGCTAGCTTACCCCCTCGTTCACCAAGAACCCCCCAACATGCATCGTCTCTCCTCACCTGCCCCTTTTACCCTCTATTTCCCCCTTATCTCTGTAACTCCACCCCCATCTCCCTCTCCTCTTGCAACCTGCATCCTCGAACACTTCTTCATCTCCTCCTTCACTATGCAAGTCCTCCTGTCTTCCCCAGCTGCTGAATTAATGTCTAGAATGTGTTTTTGCTCCGAGGCAAGGACGGGATCTCCTTCCCTTTCTATTTCGCTAAGCTAAGCTAACAGTTTCCCCCAGAAACGGGACCAGTGACACCGGTTTTATGGAAGCTGGTGCTGGTTTCTGGACTTTTCTCCTCAGGCAGTGACACTCAATTCTCAAAGCAGTAAGGGTGGGAAGCAGGGTGCATGTGTAGCTGGTCAGCAGATGTTTCATGTGAGCTGTGCCAGTCATAAACATGGAGAAATGGCTCCAAATTATCTTCTCTTCTAGAGAGGTGCCTCTTGGATAAAGCTTTTATTTGAGCTTTGATGGCTTAATAAAGAGAGAGCAAAGGCTGTTGCCCTGCTCATCCTTGGTTCTCCTTCCCGCATCGCTTGTTTCTCTTCTCGCTCCTCAGCCCCCATAAGTCTCTCTGTTCTTCACTCCTGTTCCTTCATTCCTATTACTCCCTCAACACCTCTTCCTCTGCCACCCGTCTCCGTCACCTCAGAACTGCAGCTTGGTGCAATGACTTAATTACACTGGATTCACACATTTTTTTTGATCAGCCCTGTGGCGCCGACAGCAGTGTGAGCGTGCGGCTGTCTGTGTCGCTCTGTACGTGTGTTTATTTTGAAGTCTCTGCTGGGACAGCACAGCTGCAAGCTGGACTGGGCTCAAGTGGAATGAAAATGGCTGTACTGGCTTTCAAAGTGGGCATTCGGTATAGAATAAAGAAGCCAACGAACCCACTGACACACTCATACACACACTCATACACACACTCACATGTGCGCACACACACACACACACACACACACACACACACACACACACTCGAAACAGACATGAACAGGCAAGTACACCCATAACAGCTAAAATAAATCTATCTTCTGGCTACCAAACAATTTGAACATTCCATGTAGCACTTTAGACAGCAGGCTGCAAATCACACCATTATAGATATAAAGGTTCATAACTGTATAAACAAGTTGTCGCTGCATTAACAGATTGTCAGTACAATCGATAAAGTCTACAAATAATATTTCATTAACTAGTTGTAGGGGATTCCTCCGCTACTTAACAGTGCTATCAATGGCTATAATGAGTACAGATAAAGAAAATCTCCCCCGTATTGGTGTGTGTGTGTGTGTGTGTGTGTGTGTGTGTGTATATATATGTATATATATATATATATCCCTATATTTATTAGTCATTTTTTGCATTAATGGGACATGTAACAGTCAGACTACCTTGTGTCCTACAGCTGATGGGAAATAGCCCCCAGCTGGGGCACAGGTCTGGTGGGGTTATTGCATGTGCCTGGGATTGATCTGAGGGTCACCACCAAAAAAGACGAAATGTGATGAGCCGAGTGCCGTTACTGCCACTGTGACCATCACACCCCGGTGCCAGTTTTCAAAGTAAAGGTCAACCCTGGCATGCATCGATTTCCTTTGTTCTGTCACGGCTAGTAAAGGACCTTTGCAGAGAAGAAATGGACGGCTCTTTTGGTGTTGAGGGTGGGGAGGGAGGGCAGTGATGGATGGGGAACAGGTGTGAGGGAGCAGTCTCGCGTTCCCACCATGTATCAATGAGGGTGAAAAAAAAGAATTTATGATAAGACATCATTCAGGGACATGATGAGCACAGACGAAAGGGAAAACGAAGCCATCCTGTGATGTCAGCATGACCTTATCTTGGTGGGATCTGTGTGGGACCAGCTGAGTTCGGCTGCGGCAGGATCGATATCCATCCCTGAGCCACAGGTGAGGCATTAACACTCACTTCTTCGTGTCCACAGGTTCAGTACTCACTACAGCCTCATCCCATGCACCTGTATGGCTCTAAAATGCTTGTGTTTTCATATCTTTGAGGACTGAAAGTTGGTCTTGGGAAGGACTTCTGCTCAAGCAGTAGATACAGGCATGCATTGAGGTTGTTGGAAATGATGACCCACATTTTGTGTCTATCGTTGCATGAAATAGATGACTGTTTTTTGCTGAGCTTGGGACTTAGTGAATGGTCTCTACCTCCTCACTAGACACATTTTCATAGGGGGCCTCGACTTAATAGGCTTTGGTGAGCCAGTATTCTCAGCTTATTACAGCTTATTAGCTTTACTCACTTCAAGCACTTGAGTGAGCACAAGGAGCCAAGGAAGAAGAGAATGAGAATTAGGTCTAGTTTGCCAACTCCCGAGGGAGGGAGGTGGAGATGTGGCTGTGAAGGTGAGGGGGCACGCCCTCAGGAAGAGATGCAGACAGGCTTGCCGTTCTTGTCATACTGGTAGACAAACATCTTAATGCAGTGGGAGTTGGCAGGTGAAATCCAGGGGCTGCTGGTGATGGAGAAGTTGTGGCTGGCGTAGAAATGTGGTGGCTGCTTCCTGCAGCGAAACAAAGATCTAAGCACGTCAGCAGCCATGACCCGGAAGCGCTTGCTTATGAAGCAGTACAAGAAGAAGTTGACGCCTGTGTTGAGCAGAGCCAACATGTTGGCTACATCAGTGACCAGATGGAGTAGCTGGGCTGGTCCAGGTGCGGTGGGTGGTGCAGCATACAAGTGGTAGAGGATCATGACCACTCGTGGTGCCCATAGTGCAGCAAAGACGGAAGTGATTGCTAGCAGAATTGCAGTGCTCTTGCCGGCGGAATAACCCCGGAGGCGGAAGCAGCTGCGGCGGTGGAGCTTGCGAACGATGACTGAATTGAGTGCAAAGAAGATGGAGCATGGCACCAGGTACACGGTGGCACAGTGCGCCCACACCAGCACATGCTGGCCAAGGTGGCTGGCCCCACCCCCACTGGCTTGGCTTCCACTGGCCTCATTTACTGGCTCCAGCCAAAGATCTGGCCACCAATAGTATGGGGTGCTTGAAAGCAGACAGCCCAGATAGACAGCCAGGATGACACGGCGCGTGCGGGCAGGGTAGGAAACGGTGTGGTAGCGCAATGGATGGCACACAGCGATGTAGCGGTCCACTGTCAGTGGCACCGTGATCCAGATGGAGGTGTGGATGGAGGAGAACTCCATCACTTGCACCACCTTGTTGACGGAGGGTGGCAGTGGGGTGCCCAGGATGAAGTCCTCCAGCAGGAAGTCCACGAAGACAATAAGAAAGAGGACCAGGATGTCGGCTGCTGCCAGGGCCAACAGGTAGTTGTAGGAGGACTTCTGGCGGCGGGATACCAACTGGGACAAAACGATGACAGTCAAGATGTTGGCTGGAGAGAGGAAGAGAGAATTGAGCTTGGGTTAGCAGATTGCAAAGTCATGAAAGTGCCAAATTGGAGAAGCAGATGGAAGGAGGAGATGATGGAGAAAAGGTGGGGTTTCAACATGGTGGGGCCCAAGGGAACAACATTGAAAGCAACAATTTAAAACAAGCATTATCTGAGGAGGAAGCAATTTCATAAGGTTTCATGATGAAAACACACACACACAGGATTTGAAATCCAGTCGCTCACAGAAATGAAGTCCTTTTGATGTGATCAGAGGATGAGAGTCCGGATGGAGAAAACAAAAAATGTATCAGCTGCAGGGCAATACAATTCTTGGCACTCAGTGATAACAGGAAGTGACAGCACTGGCTTCAGCACCACGGAGAGCATCAGGGACAGGCCTGACTGCAACGTCCTCAGCGGGGGTGCCAAACACACCCTGATGGTAGCAAACAGGGAGCAAATTGGAGCTGTCTCAAAAACAAAAATTCCCCCAGAATCACGAATCATCCTGGCAGGACGCCGCACCAGGGAGATGTGTGTGAATTAATATACGGTAAGCAACGTCTGAATTATTGAATTATTTTAATCTATCATCAGAATTGCTTCCATTAGCAACCTTAGGTCAACTTCTAACCCAGTTCTTATTGTGATGAGACTGTGGCTGTTACTGACTCTGCAGCTGTATTTCCAGTGCTGGTGAAAGATATTGGGGACAAAGGGGACGGAGGACATTGAAAGGGGGACCAAGTGAGGAGGAGGGGTGTGAGAGGGACATAGGAAGAACAGTGAGAAAGGATGAAAGACACTGAAGGGTATACAGATGGAGGGGGAGTA
The DNA here is from genome assembly GCA_900497675.1 of Arapaima gigas. Lineage (NCBI taxonomy): Eukaryota > Metazoa > Chordata > Actinopteri > Osteoglossiformes > Osteoglossidae > Arapaima > Arapaima gigas. Next base: position 799,039 of record UFQX01000071.1, read on the forward strand.
GAGTGTGAACAACAGAAGAGGACAGGAAGGCTGGAATGTGAGAGGAAGATTGGGGAAAAGCAGGAGGAGGGGTGGATTGAGAAAGCTGGGAGGTTTGGAGGGGTGTCGGAGAAAGTGAAATGATGCTGATAGGAATATGCGGAGAGAAGAGAAGCTGAAAGGAAGAGAAATGGAGATGACCACAGTCCAATCAGTAACATTTCCTCTGTGTCAGATTTTACTGCAAAGACGCCCCAAGGACCTCCAGGAATAATGAACAGCACCTCATCCTCACCATGGTAGGTCTGCATCCACAGTGCCCTCTGGCACCCACATGCCTCCCATAAATCATGTCACCCTCCTCCCTGCCAGTACCTGTCTCACCCTGGAAGGCACTACCAATGCTCAGTCTGCCAGATCACTGAGAAAGACTCAAAGGGAGAGCTCACCTGCTTGTTCTCCCACACCAGTCACCTGCTAAGATCTCTACAACACCCCTGAGCCACTTCTCCTTAAGTATTTGATGGAGAAAGTCAAAAAATAAAAAAGATGAAATAGTCTTATAGAGGCCAAATATTACTGCAGTTTTGCTCTGTATGGAGAGAATGTAGTTTCCAAAATTCCCATAGGTGTCTTTACTGCCATCTACTGGTTCGGAGGTGTAAGCACAGTTTACCTTTGGTCTGCTAGAGAGAGAACATTTTAAAAATGTAGTATGAAAGGGAAGAAAATGCAGTCCAAAAAGTAAAACTGTTACTATCCTAAAAATTCTTAAAACAGCTGTTTCTAATATCAGGAGTCAGTACATTTGAATAACAATAAGTTCATCAAAGTGTTTCATACATTCAGTAGTGTTTTGCACAGCAGTTTGCATTGTCTATCATGTTTCCATTTTATTGCAAATACACCGGGCTGCAAATAAGATTCCCCGTTTTTACCCTCAATTGCTCTTTTTTGAAGGTGCTGTTTCTGAGGAAGGATCTCAGATAATCTGAGCTAGCCACCAGAAGCACCTGCTGAAGGTATAAAAACATGCTGCAGGTGTAGTAAACATGAGGAAAAGGGCATGGACGTGTAATTGACACAGAACATGTCTGCAAAACTGCACGTACACATTCATGTCCAGTCAGTTCTGGCAAGCCCATCCCTCTTCAGAGCCAGGTCCATTAACCTACCCCCATCCCCCTCACAGGTCTTCCCTGGTGTGCAGAGAACTACACCCCCCCCCCTCATCTGTCATCATCTGTCTGCTGTCCCCCTTTCCTACCCACTCCATCCCACCCCATTCCAAACCCCCTGCCAGTTCTGCGGCACCTGTTGCCCCCCCCCCAAAAAAACTGTGTGTTTTATTAGCTATGCTGCCTGTTTCCAAACAACAGGTGACATTACAGTGGTGGGGGATGGGGTGACAGCATTGTGAAGGGGTGGTGGGGGGTCGGGAGCCAGCAGTTGGGAAAACAGTTCAAAGGCACCTTCAGTCACTCACAGGGCCACGCTGAGGCTGCGTGATGCCAGGTAACAGCCCATGTGCTTTGGACCTGGAGCCCCGAGCTACTCTGACTTTTAACCTAGTTTGGGGTGCCAATATTGTGGAGGGTTAAGCGAATGCCTGCAAGGGTCACTCGCTGCTGACTGCTTTATCCACCAAAGACGAAGCACGCTCATACCGATAGAAATGACATCAGTATTAAGTTTAATGTGAGATACTTAATGTGGATACTTCACTCTTAGCATGTCGATGTGTTTGAGACTGATTTATCTGCCAAATTATTTACACATTTCCTGTTCTTGATCATTACCTAGAGCAGCTCTAGCAGAAATATCTGTATCTTTTGATGTGAATGATATGTAATGACAAGTTAATGTGCAGAATTTTTAGAGACTATGAGAATGAATTTCCTCAGATCATAACCAGGAATCTTAACCAGAATTAAGGAGCAAATATTTGCAAAGTTTAATTGCTAAAAATATTAATTTCAAACATTACTCTAAAAATGCAGGTAAATACTGCAATGCCATTGAAATATCACAGTCATAACCTTTTATGACTGGTTTACTGTAGTTACTTCCATACCCGACAGGTGTCGAGACACACAAACTGACCAATACGCTGAATTAATGTGACTTTGGTTGCCTTCTACAGATTAGTGCTCCGCGCAGCCTTCTAATTACCTGTCGATTCCCCGAAAGATTGCGGCGGTCAGGCTCTGCCACAGCTTGACACAGCATCAGCACCGTCTCCCGAGCGACGTCTCTCTAGTGATAATCACCTCGGTCTCCCTGTGCGGCAGCTTGGGATCTGGGCACATCGCGCTTTGTGAGGCTTGGCTCTTGGCTGATTGTGGGTGACAAACCATCTTCCCTGGTGAGGGACTCGTGTCCGAACTGGCCTCTGTCACCGACATGTCACAGCGGCACTGTGGGAAACATGGGGGCTATCATTGGGAAATCTGCTGGTGCTGGTTGTTGTTTTCCCTGCCATCAGTCTTGTGTGTGTTTAAAAGAAAGATCATACACACATCTTACTTGGAACTGGTTATGGTGAAGATGCAAGTTATCTCAACACCACTGAAAATTTTGCTCATCATTAAAATCGATGGTTTCAGGTTGGACTGAATGAGCTGTCATGGTAAACTGGGAACCACCACATCCAGCATTGCGGCATGATCAGACTCCACAAATTCAGCATGTGGCTGAATCGGAAAACCTAGATTCCTCACAGCTGGTCTTTCCACACAGAGTCCATCATATCTTTGCAGTTATTGAAAAGAAGACCCACAGGTCCCTTTGGTCACGGAGCAGCAAGTGAACGGCCTTTGGTTCAGGCTAACAAAAGGACTTTCCCAGGGGATGATGCTCTGAAAAGGTGGGTTGCTGACATTTCCAAGCACTAGAGGCAAGGATGCGTTTCAACTGACTCCTGCTTTTGAATGGCAGTATGGAGGGAGGTGTAGGGGGGACAAGGACAGTTTACCCCTGCCACCGAAATGTAGAGCTGAACATTTTCTGATGCAGAAGAGGGTAGTGGCAGAAGGCAGGAAGGGGTGATGATGAATGTAAGATGTAATGTAAGTGCTAGGACTGATTTGTGTGTGTGTGTGTGTGTGTGTGTGTGTGTGTGTGTGTGTGTGTGAGTGGATATTTTGCGTGACCATTTATATTTATATTCATTTCAAATGACTGGAGAAAAAAGAGAAACTCTAAAAGAAAAGGCAGATACACAAATCACATTGAGCAAATGATGTCTGCACACACACACATGCGCACACACACACATGCGCACACACACATGCACACGCACACACACACACACACACACACACACACACACACACACGCAGACACACACACATACGTGCGTGAACACACGAATATGCAGTTGAGCTGACCTGCAAAAATTACCTCCTGAGACACAAACATCAAAAGCCACAGGATGCCAGCATGTGGGGAAAAAACAACTCATTTTCATGGACATGTAGCCTGGCATTGAGGCTGAATAAGGCCACAATGATCAGTCCCACTTGGGCATCAGGCTTTATGCATGTAACAAAAAAGGCCGAGGGGTGCAAGAGAGTGAAGAATGCAGAAGGAGAGGGAGATAGAGGGAGAAACAGACTGAGAAAGACAGATTGCAAATGAGTGACAGCAGTGAAGGACATACAGGTACAATGGGATAAACCTGATTCCCGCTTAAAGCTGGGAGCTATGCTTGAGCTGGACCTTGGAAGTGCTCACACAAAGACCGCTCTGGGGCCTTTCGACCTTTCCAAAGCCATGGCGATTAAAAGTCATGTGTGGACTGAGCAGATTTCATTGAAAGTACAAAACAACATCGTCGACAGCATTATTGATTGGAAACTGGATTTCCTCATGAGCAGAACTCAGTAAGAACAAACTCATAGCTGGAGTGGGTGTTTAAGTCCATTGGCAGGCTGGGTGTGCTTGGTCTGGGGAGTGATCAGGTGTGAAGTGGAATGGGATAGATTTACAGATTTTTTAAATGAATTTTATTGTGTTCAATATTATTTTATTGTGATGAAACAGCACACAACATGATAAAATACAAAGAAAGAGCTTTGATGAGCAATACCATCAATGTTCTTCCAGGCCGCACCTACTCCTCATCGTTTAGTTCCGTACAACTAATAATCCTGAAGGTGAGCATAGCTGCTTAATGTCCACAGTATAAGGAGGTACAGAATAAGGAGTAAATTGGATTTGCCAGTGAAAGAAGCACCAAACAGTCTCTTGAACATGCATATAAGTGAGGATGGATATATTTCAAAGGGAAGTGTCATGATTAGTCCTGAGCAAATGCAGTCCACCTGAGAGCTATACCTGGTTATGGACAAGATCATAGATTCATGTCTGGCTGCTGGAGAAACAAGATTAAAGCTTACAGAGACAATCAACTCAGTGATGCCTGTTGAATATTGACAAACCCCTGACATGTGAGAGTAAGATGTTCTGCATCCCCAGGTCTTTCATTTACGACCTGGAACCCCGCTGCTGCAGTGTGGACCACTATACAGCTAAATTAGAGCATAAAGAGGAAAACAGTGATTAAGGAGTGAGTTAAACGCAGCTCTCTGGGAGGCCCTGTAACTGGTGTCTTTAACGGTACATTCATAATAAAAACAATGTAGCAGAGCCACAGAGCGGTTAGCGTCACGAGTGATCAGTGCTGTAACAGAAGTGCAGTTTTTGGGCTGTCTTTGCTAATGCTCACTTTAGGGATGCCGTTTCAGTCAGTATTCATTAATGCTCACATCTACATGTGAACTTGCACATCACTATTAATTCATTTTCCAATTCTGTTGCTAATTTTTAATGTGCAGTTTCTTATCTGACCATTTTTTTAAAAAAAAAAGCTACATACGGCTGTTGGCGTAATGCCGTATATTTACCTGCTTCAGTAAAAGGGTACTAGTCATAAGATCTGGTAGGACAGGGCATATCCCCCAGTCACATGGTTCACCAGTAAGGCCAGTTACTGGCGGAGGTCCGGTCTGTAACCCTGTGGTTATTCTCACAACGATTGTACATGTTATTTAGGGTGTAATTTGTAAGAAGTGTAGGATAATTTGGACGCAAGTGGTAAGTGGGCAATCAAAGGCAAAGCAGAGCAAGATAAGTGCAGCTTCAACATCTTAGCCCTCTGCCGTTCAACATGGGCCAGCCGTGTGTCGTCTGTAATTTATCCCGTGCTGTTCCCAGGAAGACAAACGAAAGAAATGTTAGGCAATTACATCTCCAGTGGCAGAGAACTGAGAAAGATCCTGTAAGTGGAGTCTTTCTTTATTGAACCCAGTGGGGCTCTAGTGTGTATTATAGACACAATGTAAAGAATAAAGTTGTCAGTGCAGTGCAGCAGCAGAGAATCTGAAAATGCGAATGATACGATGAGAGACCTGGGGTGATTATCATTTAGTGGTGGTAGTGGATCGATCTGCAGGTCAGACTTGTTTTTGAATATGATTCCTGTTTGTTTTAATGGTTTTTTTTAAAGCCATTATCTTTCTGGTGTAGGTTAGTTTTCATTTTTATAATCTGCTCTCCGAAATTCTGATATCGTATTTGTTGTGTCAGTGAAACAGTGTGGATCTGATTAAATTAAGGTGGGGGAGGGGTGAGAGAAGGACACGTGAGGGGTGGTTGGAAAGAGAGAGAGAGAGAGAGAGAGAGAGAGGGTTGGGCAACAAGGGGCTATGTTGACTGAGTCACGGACATGCAGCTCATGCATGTCCAGAGACAATGTGGTTAATGTGTCACTCGCAGCGTGAAACGAGGAAAACACACACATAAAGCGTGGAGCCTCAGTGAGGATGACATGAAGCTCCTAAATGTCTTAAATGGAACCTAAGCGTTCCGAAACCATATACTGATACAACCTCCTGCAGACCTGCCTCCTGCATGTCCCCTGGCAAGATGTTTTGCATCCTGCGGTGTGTAAAGAAAGCAATCATCCTGGCAGGGTGTGTTTCAGGGACAGCACACTATATCTCTGAAGGATCTTGTTGCAAATGAGATGTGGTGTAAGGGTCTGAGCCAAGTCTGACATTAAATGAAAAACAACCAAACTGCATTAATATCTGGGCGCCAAAACACTGTTTCATTCACATGATGCTTTTCTGCCTGACGACTGACAGAGTGAGGTTTGAATGCTAAGCCGCTTCCAATTATTTACCTGTTTTTACAACAGGGTCATTTTACTGTACCTTGATCAAAGGTACTCCAGCAGGAGATGGGATTCAAACCTCAGGTCTTTCAACTGCAAGGCAGGAGCTCTAACCACCTCAGCACTGTGCAGTCCACGAAAGCTCATCTGTGGATGTCCGACACACCCTGTATCACAGCAACACGTCCCACTTATGCCACAGAAAAGAGATGTTCCTTTAAAAGCACAATTAGGAGTTGAATAGTGGAATTCCCTTCCCCAGCCAGTCAGGCGGGCAAACATACACACAACACACATACGTAATGCAGCACTACACATAAATCATTTGACAAATGCAATCATGAGCGATCATTATTCAAAATGCTATTTGAATGTGATTATAATGCTGCACAACCCTTGCGAAAACACTTTGGCCCTTCCAGTTCCCAGCATGACCCCTTAGCACGGCTTGTCACGGCTGATGTGTTTTTACCACCCGACCCTGCCTGTTTCCCTGATTTTCCTTGATGCCCCCCAGCTATGTACAACAACGAGAGCTCTCCCCATCCCTTCCTGGCTCCACTGCCGCCCCTCGACCCGAATGCAATTCACGGGAACTGGACGGTCATCCATGATTGCATTGCGCCATTAAGTGGCTGGTTTTAACTTGGCCGACGCTGTGCCTCGGCATTAATTAATATGTATCCGTGACCTTCTCAGTGGCTAAAATACCCGGCAGTCGCTTTGGTACTCTCTCAAATGGCAGAAAGAACAGCCAGAAAATCCACCACCTCAGAACACCGCCCCCCCAACTGTTCTCATCTGTAATGAACAAAAAAACTGTGATGTTGCCCAATACCGTATATAAAAAGTATAAAGGTAACTAGTGATCAATCATATCCACTGACTAAATCTATATAGTCAAATATACCCCAGCAATTATATGAATTTGTACTACATGCAGTGGATTGAGTCCATTTACTGCGGTAACTGGTTTGCCATTTCTGGCCCCCCGCCACCCCCACCACACCTTGGTGCTCTTGATACCAATTCAACGAGTCCAAGGCTGTAACCCACCTTTCCTCACATGGCTTTTCCATCCCTCTCTGCATCCTAGTGGTGACCAGTTTAAACCTCCTAGTTCATCTTTGCCTGAATATCCCCACAAGTCACCATCACCTCAGAGAGGAGCAAAGGTGCTGAGATTTGGTGTCACATGCTGACCACCTACAGCCTCTTTGGGGATCCCAGACTGGTGGTTTGGTCTTAGTCAGTGGTGATTTCTGAGACTCAGTTCCACCTGCTGCCACAAGAAGGAGAACCACAGCAGGGGCATTTGGCGGTCAAGTGCGATAAGCACCGAGGCCGCGGTGTTAATGACTTTCCATTTCCAGAAAGGCTGATCGGAGGGAAGCCAGAGAAGGTTACAGATTCGCACGTGTCCCAATTTTCATCTTCAATCACCCCCCCATATAGACCAGTCAGGACTGCACTCATGACCGCCTCTCTTCCTCATTCGGCTCCACAACTCACGTGGGCTTCCAGCTGACAAAGCTTGTATCAACCAAACTTTGGAAGAAATACCGGAAAGAGACGAGACAAGGAAATCGGAGGTTGTGAAGCAAATTAAGTGCTCAGTCTCTGCTAAATATGCTCATACACTCACACTTGCACACACACCAGGGAGATGCTGGCTTTCACAACATCTGGGTTGTTAACATCAATAGTGCTCGGCATTTATGTGTTTAAGTGTGTGCACACGCATGAAGATATTTCAACTGTTGTCAATGAAGAACTTGACCAGCACTAAAGAAAAACCGGGTGAGTCTAAGAAACTGTGAGAGAACCTCACACATGACAGTCACAGACAGACACACACACACACACACACACACACACACACACACACACACACACACATACACCTTTACCTGGCAGGCCAAGGCAGAGCAAGATGCTGTAGTAGATGACAGGCAGTGGCCCTAGGGGGCAACCATGGGGTGGCGGTCCGGATCCCCATACACTGCTGTTGATGGGAAGAGAGGTGAAGATGTGGCTGTGCTCCATGGCTCCTGGTTTCTCCCTGCTGGATCTTCGTCCTTTTCCTCACTCAGGATTTGGCGTTGTGCTGGCTGGGTGGGAGAGCCGAGCGGAGTGCTGCTGTCCCCTGGCGCCCATCGGCATAGAATAGGCTCGCCTGTACGTGTGTGCGCGCGCTTGTGTGTGTGTGTGTGTGTGTGTGTGTGTGTGAGAGAGAGAGAGAGAGAGAGAGAGAGAGAGAGAGAGAGAGAGAGAGAGGGGACTGTGGTGTTTGTAAGCGACTGGGAGACTGAACCTGGGAGCCGGGTGCCTCTGAGGTAAAAAGGTGCTGAAGACAGGGAGGGAGACCCTGAACCTGTGTGGTTGAGGAAGGACGGGGTGAGTGGAGTAGGGAGGGAGAGGGAGAGAGACAGAGAGCAAGAGAGAGGGAGAGAGAGAGGGGGTGCTGAGGGGGTAGAGTGGATATGTGAGTGAGGAGAAATGAGAGAGACAGAAAGAGGATGGATGTGCAGGCAAGTGAGGAGACGAGTGGAGAAGAAGGAGATAGAGAGAGGGAGCGGGAGATAGAGAGAAAGAGAGAGAGAGGGGAGAGTGAGAGAGGGAGAGGGAGAGCAGATGTGGATAATGAGGATGGTGAAGAGGCGAAAGTGTGAGCCGCAGTGAGAAGGTATCACAACCACACACTTAATCACGTCTAATATAGAGAGATGCGAGCGAAGACGCAGCAGGAGGATGTGAGGAGGTGAGAGACTAAGGGCAAGGAGGACTGGAAGACAGCATTTTATTTATTTGACAATAAGTTTTACACTGACTGCCTGTGTTGTGCAGTGTCTGCAATAAATTAAATTAATAGCAAATTATTTTTCCGAATGCTTCAGAAACGATAATCTTTTTTTCCATGTCGTATAAACCAGGGGAACTGAAGTCGGTGGAGGGGGGCAGCGGTGCACCTCTTCACTGCACAGTTGCTGCACTCACAGAATCCGCCACAAGAGTTTTCCTCACAAATAATAAACTGGGAATAATACACTTTTACTGGCTGTTCTGATAAGAGGTGTTTTCAAGGGACTCACCTAAGTAAAGGTGCAAAAAAAAGGCTTATTTTTTAGCTATGATTTTCATGGTTTTGCTGGGTGTACAGTGACACAATGTGTAGTGCTGGGCCTCCCACAGTCCGAAGACATGTGGCCCAGGCAGACAGCTCACCTAGGACATCATATAAAAGTGTAGGCTAGATACTAATCACTGGAGAAAAGCGTTTTGCAAAGGAATAAATATAAATGCTGAGATGGGAAAGAGTCCATTGCATTAAAGCGAATATGAGCGGCAAATTCCTGTAATGTGGACCAGAAATAAGTGCTTTTCCTAGACTTCAGTAAGAGGGGGCATCAGATTGCCTCAAAATGATCCACAACCTCCCGGTGGCTACAGCCCACACCATATAAGAACTTCAAAATGAATACTTAGTCCTAGATATCAATGTTCACAAAGCACCTACAACCCACCTGTTTATTAAACACACAGTAGTTGTGGGTAAGTGAGCAGTTCGGCGGCAGCTGGGGTGAAATGACTCCTACATCAGGCAGTAATTTGAACTGCTGCCCTTCTGCATATTTGATGGCCAAACTTAGAGATAAATCCGCATTCTTGCTTATTTTCCTGCTGTGCTGTTAATTACTCGCCCTTGGTCAGAATTGTAAAAAAACAGAATTAAATGAGTTCACTCCTTAATAAGCTGAATGCACTGGTTATGAACTTGTAATAATTTTTATGTCAGATTAGAACCAGAAGTAAATTGTAGAAAATTTACCATCTGGCAGAATCTTCCGCAAAGCCATGTACAGCTCAGGGTAAACAAACGTGCATCAACAGCAGATGACGAGCTTAAGACACAGACACAACTTGTTTGTCTCATACCACCATGTTGCAAATTCACATCCCTTGGGTAGCTGCCTACAGAGTCACTTTCAAACAGCAAGTACGCAGATAATAATGGCAGATGGTGCTGGAATCATGTAGTTGTGAGGAGATCTGGAGAGAAATGGCTGTGAAAGAGATGGGTTTTGGGCTCTTCTTGAATATGGAAAGGGATTCAGCAGCTCTGAGGGACAGAGAGAGCTCATTCCACCACTTTGAGGGTAAACATGAGAACCAGTGAAGACCAGTCCATAGCTATGAGTTCAGGGTGATTTCATTAAGCCAAATTCATTTATGAATTTCATTTATACTACACTGTCTGCATTGTGTTTTACACTTTGCAAGGTCAGTTAACTTAATATGTGAAAGCTAATTTATTCACTATCAATGGATGTGGGGAGAAAATTAAATAAAACATTATACAAAATTGGCATGAGGAAGATGGCTATCATATGTGAAGGAGCAGAGATAAAGAAATGGGCAACAAATTTAAGGAATTGCGCCTTGAAACCTCATGCTACTTGGACAAATGAGATTATCATGATTGAAAGATGAATCAGACAAAATCAGATTAAAGTGCTGCATAAAACACCGAGTTTTAAACGACAGCAGAAGCAGACAGCGTGTCTGTAGGTTGCTGCTAAATTATATATTTTATAAGGAGATTATTAAAGATTACAAATTATTTTACATGGTCTAGAAAACATTATTGATCTGTGTTTACACTGAGATCCAATTCTACCAAGAAGATTGTTTAATGTTAAGCACCAAAACTAAATCATATTCTTAGTGGTAGAACTTTATGCCCTTATAGAAACCATCCATATAGCAGTACTTTTGTTTAACTTCACTGATGGTCATGCAGGTTTAGGGTTGTTTTTTGTGCAGTTAACACTGTACATCAGCCAAAGTCAGTTCTAGGATATGAACATTTCTGCTTGTTTGATTCTCCATGATGGATTTCTCCAGGTTAATATCCAGCACTACGGCTTATAAAGAGTGCAGACCTTGGGTTACGGCTCTTAAAACCCCTCCAGCTCACTCATCTTGAAAATTCTTGAATCTGAACAGCACCATTCTCTGTTCTTCACTTATTCCTATTTACTTATGGTTTTTCGCTGATCTACTTAAAGTATTATTCACCATTTAGAGCTGTGGGAATTTTTTCTGGAGAAATTGCATTAATTTCATGGTTTAACGGTACTACATTGAGGGGTAGGGGGGTTGAGTCCGGGTCCTACAACTGCAAGGTGACGTCTCCAGCCACGGCACTACCAGCTGCTCCTTAACTGCTCAGCTACCTGCTGCCCCAGACTGATGCATAAAGGGAGCAGGTGTCATGTCACCTGTCTTCTGTGTAGCGAGCAGATGTAACATGTCCAGGAAAAGCCAGGTCAGATGCCCCATAACAATAACAAAACAATATAAACAGTGTCCTAAATGTAGGAGGACTTTAAAAGTGAAATTTTAGTGCTACTAAAACATTGCTATGCTGCACATCCAGTCATTCCCCTCAAAATCACCCCCATTTAGATGGATTTTTGTTATTTAATGTACAAGGATTTATCTCCACAGTGCAAAGTGATCACATCCAGTGTTTTTCTCCTCATTGGTTTATGTTGATCTCTCTGTTTTACAGTCAGAAGAAATCCTTGTTCAGCACCTTTTTAGTGAAGTTTGTTGTTAAAGACCTGCTGTGCTAGACTAATTGGGACTGGTTTATTTGACCAATCAACACATCACAGAAACCTTCACCTTTTTATCCACCAGAACCCAGTTCAGGCTGCATCTCCCTAAGATCTGTGGAGGAACCTGGAGCACCTAGAGGAATCCCAGGCAAGCGTGCAAAATGCACTGAGCAGGATTCAAATGCATTATGCCTATGTCTAAATGCATAGCCTGGTAAAAGCAAAATGCTTTGAATAGCACTGCTGTTATGTGTTCTATGTCTGACACCCTGATAGCCAAGATTGTCAGATACTTTTTATGGGTTCTGATCTATCAAAACCTCCATTTCTTGGTTATGGTGCTGTAATGGTTGAGGACGGGGGGCGGGGGGGTCAACAACCATTCACAGACAACCAGCAGAGTTCAAGCTGAGAATAATGTTTCAGTGTTTATACTAAGGGTCCCATTTCCAGTTTAGCTGCTGTTTACCAGTGTCACCACTGGTAAATTGTAGTTTACCTCCATCCATCCATCCATTTCTCTGTCTGTCCACCCATCCATCCATTTCCATTCACCAGTTTATTCCAGTTTAATACACTAGCATTTCAACCATTACACTCACCCACATGTACAAGCACATAGACAGATATGACTGTAAAAGTACAAGGTATGGAATTCAGGTCCCCCCCAAACCACCAAACCACAAACCCGCTCTTAGCAGGAATAAAGGAGCAAAACGACTGCCTCTGATTGCCAGGAATGATAAGGGTGTGTGTGCACATCCCCTGCGGTCGACTTTGAACGTGCTGTGGTCAATGTCCGTCCGTCTGTGTTTGTGTGTGAGAGAGACAGGGATGCAGAGCAGGTGTGGCTGGTTCATGTCTGCCCTTCTCCATACTTTAATGGCTTCCCTCTTTATTTAATTAGGCAGCACAGCTGGCTGGGGATGGGGAGCGGGGGTGGAGGGGGGGGACATGCGTGTGAACACGGAACCGTGTGCTGGGTGGTGTGTAGGGGAAAAATAAGGAAAGGAGGGAGGCACATGGCACAGAGAGGAAAAGATAGAGGTTGAGACAGGGAATCTGAGAGGTCATAAGAGGTGGATCAGTAGGAGGTTCAAAGCAAGGAGAAGAATGGGAGGGGAGACGCCAAGGAGAGGGACACCGGGGGAGACCTGGGGATCCTGCGACCAGCTTTGCTCTATTCGTCACCAGCTGTCGGCGCGCCAGGGAGCCGGGGCCCGCCATGAATTATGGACTCAGACAGTAATGGCTGATGGGTTTGTTTTGTGTCCCGCCGCAATCAGCTGTCAGGGCTGCCGGCTGATCAGGGGGAATGGGAGGGAGGCGAAGCGAATGAAACGCACGTGGGGTGGAGAGCGAGAGCTGCACCGTGACAAATGCATTGTCAGGAGAAATGTGTGCTGCTGGCTGGCAAGGGGTGGAGTGAGGGCGGCAGGCACTCAGTGCCCTCACCAGCCTCGCATTGTTTGCGCAAAAGAGGGTAACAATGAAGCTGTGACAGTGGTGGTGACAGGCAGCTCACTGGACCCCAACCACGCTGGCCCACATGAGGGTGTTGGGAGAAATCAGGATCCCTCAATTATCATTTGCTTGATGGGCTGTCAGTCAGACCGCTGGAGAGACCTCACCACACACTCGTGCCTCTTTTCCACCTCTTTGCCTTCTCCTTGGGTATAAAATAAAACTGCAAGTGACAATGACAAATCTGTGCATCTAAAGACACAGAGATTTACGGCATATCTAAGTGACAAATCAGTTAAACTGGCATCGATATATTTTGCCCTATAGGGCGCAAGTGCTCAGTAGCCCATAAAGACGACACATTTTTACATTCACTTATTTTTCCTGATGCTTCTCAAGACTAGACTTTCAATTATTTACCCCAATCATTTGTTTTTCCCTGCATTAATTCAGGGTAAATGCAGGATTAAGGACACTACAGCAGGTGGGGGATTTGAACCCAACTCCTTCAAGTGTAGAAGAGCAGCTCTAATTCCTACACCACCTGCTGCCCCTTCACAGGAACAAAAGTTAAGGTTGTTCTGTAGTGTTAACAACACTAAAACCTGAGTCCTAAAACAAGCCAAGAGAATAACAACAGTGGAAATGAAATAAAAAGTAAAAATCCCTCGAAACTTCATGCAGAAACCTTTTTACACGAGTTTTACCTTTCTAATGCTTTGATGTTCTCCACATACTGTTCATTCAGCACAGTTAGTTGGTTAGTTGGTCAAGATTTGGTTCGATTATCTTGACCCTCATCATCAAAGTGGAGGTGTGGCACAGTGGGCAGGGCTTATAAGCAAAGCAATGGACAGAGCTCCACCCATTTTTGGATTCCCCCCCCCCAACAACAGTCAGTATTTAAAGCATGACGACTGTGCCTGAATTCCCAACATTCATTTCCAGAACACAGAGTCATCTCATATTGCTCTGCAACATTTAAAATGTCACCAGTGAAATTAAAGTTCATTTCAAAGATTGTTCACCACAAAACTGGCAGAATACGATTGTTAATTAGGCAACTTGAAACAATTTGGTGCAGCTGTGTTTTGTACATCTGTAAATGAATTATCTACTAGTCAATCAGTCATAATTATGCATAATGGGCCAGTGGGAGACCCCAGAGAACAAAAATGTTTTCATAGCACTCCACTGCATTGTGCAAAAACGGTGATCAGATTATGGAAAACTACATCTACTGCAGTGTTTCCAGCAAGTTGACTATAACAGAAATCACCTAAATGTAATATGCTGCAAAAAAGTGTTTGGAGATGTTGCTGCACTGTTTTTTCAAAAGTTTTTCAGAACTATTTCACAACTTTAAAAAATGGCTGTTGGGCAGTTGGGCAGATGGGATTCAAAATACAGGTCTGGATAGAGAAGATGTGCAGGGACACAGGTGACCGTGGGCTCATCAAATGGCATTGTAGTCACTGCAGCTGAGCACATCTTGAGGGCATCTGAAGATAGACGACAATCACGGCCACATCTGCTTCTTCTTGCAATTTCACCTGTCTGCGAAACTTTTGTTTGAATTCCAGACATTAACTTGGCTGGATTGCATTACACAAGTGATCCTGTCTGAAGGTCCACAAGTTTATCCATTTAGCCGATGCTTTTCTTAGAAGTGAGATACACTTACTGGCCACTTTATTAGGTACACCAGGCTGCAACATAATGCTAGTACCAGTATAACAGTGTGGGCACTGTTTTGTCTGGTAGTCAGGTAGTCAGTATAGCTTTCCTCAAACTGGTGCTTCCAGTAGAATAATGTGCCTTGATTTTCTCTCAGAATGGTTCCTTAAAAACATTGTTATCTTTACTTTACTCCAGTGCCCTGCACAGTCCCCACCTTCCAAGCCAAAGGAGCATCTCTGAGATGAGGTGGTACGTGATACTAGCAGAAAGAACTTGCTGCCAAAACGGATGAAGCTGTTGAATCAACATTAACCAAAAACCCTGTGGAGTGTGTCCTGCACCCTGTTGGCAAACTTATGCTGTTCTGAAAGGAAAAGTGGCCCCAACCCAGTACTGAACAGTTGAACCTAATAAGATGGCCAGAAAGTGTACTATTTAGTACAAAAGTACATTTCACAACAGACTTAAAGGTTTAGTCACAGACATGATTATCAAAGGACAGCTTATTGTCTGATACCCCATTGTAGCCATTGCACATCTCTCACAGCAGCTGCCTGCAGAAATATGAGTCAGAAAGGAAATATGAGGATGATCATGACAGCTGATGTGAGGCAAACGTAGCTATCAGGAAATCAGGTGAGAAATGGTTGGGAATGAGATGGGTTTGAGTCCGTTCTTGTACACTGAAAGGGATTCAGCAGCTCTGAAGGGCACAAGGAGGTCATTCTACCACATTAGAGAATTTTGTACCCTTTGTGGGTGGACCTCCATGTGACCGTACAGAGATGCAGATTTGGTGACAAAGACACCTGCAGAGGGGCTGCAGAAGACAGTGGTGGTGAATGTGGTCTGGCCACATCACTGGGCTTTGGGAAATTGGAGAACACATTGTCTAAGACCACAATCCATTGCATAATCCCCTCAACCTCACAGTGGGGACAAAGTTATTGAGTGCTGGAAGGAAATGAAGTTTAACTGAAATAAGTTTATGAGGCTGCTTATGACGTAAGACAAAGGCAGTGAGACGCCGGTGTGTCCAAGTAGGTAATTCAGTTTGACATGCAGTTAATCTTCATCCTGAGTGAAATACTGTAATGGAAAGTGGCATCAATCCTCACAAACTGTAAACGTGTTTGCAGTGTCAGAGCGGAACAATCTGGCTCTGATCTCTCAGAGTGCAGAGGACTTATGGGGCTTAAAAATGTCTCTGGTAGAGTTCCACACCTTAGGAGTATATGTTTTTATAAAGGTTGGTTAACAAAAGTCTTAACTTCTTTCATCTGATAAAAATATCTAAATAGTTCTTTTAAAACTGTATCACACAAAAATGTGAAAATGTAAGAAACCACGCAGACAGAAATCTGGCTCCCTTTGAATGATTGTTTCAGAAGCCTGTAGAGTTTATAAATATTCAATAATTGTGCTTCTGTAGACTCCCTACAGTCATTCATCTGTCTACAGCATTTCTGTTAAGTACTTACGTGTAGTTTTACACGTCTGCCACTAGGGGGACATGTACGCCACCTTGTACTTTGAAATCACAGTACAGTATTTACAGGATTTCTCGTATGTGGCTCCCACATGCACACCCACCATGCATGGATGAAATGTAAAAAAAAGAGCGTAACAGGTATTACATGTTCCAGCATATAATTTCATATTAAAACAGCCCAGATTTTTTTAAAATGAAAGATTAACATCCAGGTTAAATCTAGGTGAGCCTGATTGCAGATCCCTGTTGACAGACCACAGTAGGAAGTGGCATAGTGGCACCCAGAGAGGACGCCAGCAGGTTTGGAGGTGTTCGCCTGCGGACAATGATCATTGTAGTGACCAGGACGTTCATTATGAGATAATGCCCACGTTGTGCCCTGGTGCATCATAAGACCTCAACTATCCATTCGGAAAAGGGAAGACAGTGGACTTTGTTTTTGCACCAAGTTCTGATCCACTATAAGAAGGAACCAGTCGTCACTGGACCATATAGCATTTTCCCATCCATCGGACATCCAGTTCTGATGATGGAGATGTGTGTCTCGCATCTTCTTGTTCTGATCTAACCCAAGTAGAACCTGATGTGCTCCTCTACTGAATCTTGCTGTTCTCCTCTGACCTCTCCACCAAGCTGTTTTTGGCTTCGGGAATGTAATTTACCTTGAATTGACAGTAAAACATACACTGCTGTACAAATGGGGAGGCGATTCCAAATACATCCAAACTTTCGCTGTCTGACTATTTGCTGTCACAGAACATTCTACGTCAGGCCAACTAAACAGATGCAGAATGTTAGGAATATGAAAGTATTTAGCAGTCAGTATGTTAGTTCCCCCCGATCTAGTTAAGACCTGGTGGGTGTGAAAGAGAAAGGTACATTTAGACTCACATGGATAAGATATGGAATACCTGTTTTAAATCACAGTCACCTTGTGGTGAGGGGGGGGTATGTATACCTGGTTATGTCTGCTTAAGCAGGTGGCCAGTGACTGTAAACAATTTCAGTGAAGCAATTCAGGTCAGGTTAGCAGTTCATTTAAATGTGGAACAGTAGTTCCTCTATTCAAACAACAAAAATTGTCAGCCACAGACTTGGCATAATTCACCTTCTCACACTGTTCATGTGGAGTGTTAAGGAGAGCAGGCTGTGTGTGTAGGTTGTGACCACAGGAAGTACTGCATTCATCACGTGTGTTGCCTAATACACAGTTGACTGACTCAGTGCTTCGCCAACCAGTGGGCTGACAATGACTGTGGCTGTGTTTGCCTGTCAGGGACTTTCAGGGACTTATACAGGTTTTCAGAAGACCAGTATAACAAGCTCCTTCAGAAAGACACTGGATGCTCTAAATCCACTGATACTGAAACCACAGATGCCCACTGCACAGCAGCTCTACAACCTAACTGTTTTATTTCTTGCTCAGTCATATAAATGGACATATTTCATGGCTTTTCATAGATGCAAGAAGCTGGCCACCTTGGTTAACCTTATATTAGTAAAGTTGCCAAGATAGTGTATGCAAATAAGTACTTATAATTTATATTTATTTACTTACAGGAACAATTATAATGTAAACAGTCTGTTGCATGAAAGGGAAGGGTTCACTCCACAGTTAAGAGTCATTCTCTACTGCTAATAGTTATGTTGTGGTGTTACTGCTATTTCTGCTCACTACTGAAAGGACAGAGTTGCCTTTACTTTCTGAAGAGGTTCTGATCCTTTGGAACAAACAGGTCACAGACTGTGGCAGATACAATCTTTTTAGCAGTCGAATGCTGGGGGTGTAATGTCTCTAAAGGTGATACCAACTCAACAAGTTAACCAAGAAGGCTGGTTCAGTCCAAGGTGTGAACTAAACTGTCTCGTCGAAGTCAGACCAAAAAGGGTTTACAAAGGAAGCAGTCTGATGGCCAGTTTGCAGCATGTGTTGCTATAAAAAGGTTTAACAATTGGCACTTTAATATATGACTCTTTCAACCAACATGAGGCAATTAGTTGGTTCCTCAGTGGCGGGTAGAGTGGTCAGAAAAACTGCTAAATTATTTAACGTATTTACGGAAACGATCTCTAAAATAATGATGAGAAATGGCAAACAGGGACAACCAATGGTCGCAAGTGGGACAGGGGTCGTAGGTAGAAGAAATAGATGCTCATATCACAGGTGCTAAATACCACAGAATTACAAACTCAAAAATGACCACACAACTGAATCAGCAGCTCTGTGAACCAGTCTCAAAAAAAAAAAAAAAAAACACACCGGAAAGTTCCAGAATGGTAAATCCCCTATTCACATTGCTACATGAAGCAGTGGTTCCATGAACACCATGGTGAAATCAAACCTTCCACGGTCACCCCAGTCATCAGATCTAGACATCACTGAGCCATTAAGGGAAGTTTCAAAGCACAAACTGCAAAGCAGATTTCCACTCCCTTCATTCCTCAAAGACCTGGAGGCTTTTCTTCATGAACGACAGTTCAGTGCTGTTCTAACCAGTTGGAATTTCTCCCTGGGATTAGCAGTGTCGTTCATTCATTCTATATATTCAGTGTGTATGCACATATGCTTGAGAAAAAAAAAACCTGATTTATTTCTTTCTAAGTGCAAGTGCCAAGGGAATAGTTAAAAGGTCATAAAAAAATCATTTCAGAAAGAAATCATAGTGCACACAATACATGGTTTCCTTTTTAGAGCTGTTCCCATCAACATACTCAGTGTCTTTGAACTGTCTGCAGACCACAGTGCTCAAGGGAGGACAGGAAAGAAGGAGTAAAAGAACCTGATAGAAAAAATAACATGCAGATCATGCACGTGGATTTTAAGATGGACAAAGCAGACTTGAATCTGGACAAGCACATTTATGCCAACAGAGATGCCCATAAATTTTATATGCAGAGAAATGCAGACTTGACAGCAAGAGGAAGCCCTCAAAATGAACCCAAGGTAAGAATATATATAACTGGAACAACAAACTCATTGGCTAAGGATGTAGCATGGTTTTATAACCCAGTCACAGAGAGAAAGCAACCAGGAGAGTGAACACGCAGTTCATTCTACAAATGCCGACTGATGTGGCAAGCAGTTTCCACTAGAAAACTGATCCTACAGACAATGACAACACACGAAAATAAGGAAACACTCAGTGACTCATGGTACCAATGCAAAAGTGGGTTGGAGCAATGGCAGGGAAACATCTGGTTCGCAGATGCAGTTCAATGTCTGAACACTTGTGCATTGTTCTCATGAGCCCTTTATTTCCTGGATTATGTCGTTTGCCCTTTGACCACGATCACATGACTCGTCCGGGATGTGACGCTAACTATGCAGTTCACACAATTTCTGAATGATTTTATGATAATATTTATCAGAATATGAGGCTGGAGGTTGTCTAGTGGTTTTCTTCTGGAGTCATGGCAAGAACATCTATACTAGTGTCAACCCTCCGTCTGGACACCTTCACACAGGTAAAGATTGTTTGTTACCTGATAGCGACCAACAAAATTTCACTCCTCATCACTGATAACATTCTCCTCCCTGGTCATCACTCTTTGGCCAAAAGACTTCTGAAGTCATCATAATGGCATGTTGTTCAATATTACTTCATTACCACAGTTTACTACTTTCCACTGCAGTCATAAAGGCTTTAGATCTCCTCACAAGGAGGTCTGTATTGCTGTAGGTTGCTTTATTTGTACTACCATGTTTCATGTTTACTATCAGTGTGCGTATTTTTCATTATGGCTGGTTAATACAGTTCATTTTTGATGTTCTGCTGGTATATGGGGGGTGTTGAGATATGGCAAAAGTCTGGAAAACCAAAAAAGTTTCATTTTAGCGTAATGTTTTGTACTACAGTCCTGCACTGTGTACTAGAGCAACACTTTTATACCCAAATGTAAGGTGATGTGAACATGTAATGTGGGTAATAAAAAAAAATAAAGTCAGTCATGTAACTGAAACATATAGAAATTCAGTACAGGGAATTATATGCAGAAAGCAGCAAATAAGATGCCCCTGCAGGGGGTCTGGGGGCACTGCCCTATTGTGGTTATTTCAAATCCTTGTAATATCAATTCCTCCAAAAGTAAGAAATACAATATCAGTTTAAATACCACAAACCGGGAAAAACACCACAAACTAATGAGCCCGGTTTTGGATCCTAACAGTATCTATTCTCGTCTTAACAGAAACGGCACAAATTCTACATTATTTGTAGGGTCCACCTTCTGTACTCAGTGCTTCTTCAGAGCATAGCCCTCCCATTAGTGTTGTCCGTTTCCTCCTTTATATATGACACCGGATATTAATGAAATCCTGGCAGTGTGCACAAGGTCATAGACAAGGTGTCATGTTAGCTGTATAAATATAAAACACTGCAAAGACTCTTGTGAAGAGTGCAGACAGACAATGGAGCTCAGTGGCCAGAGACTCGCTGTTGAGCTCATTGGATTCAGCATCATGACTTCAATAATGAAAGTGAACAGTATTTACAGAATAGAAATGGATGAAAATATGTATGTCTATGCAGACCACTTAAGAGACAGTTCAAAGTAGACTGTGGACAAAACTCCAAGAAGGAGCTCAGTCCACAGGTAAGAACATCTGACAACCGACAGATCATTTAGATGAAGATTTCAAATTTTATTTTGTATTATGGCTGATTAAAAAAAAGTTCAAACATCTCAAAATTGCAAATTAAACATGAGAAAGTCAACATTAATATATATATTTAGCTGTGATGTTTCATATTTGCATTTATTGCAAGTAAATGGCTTCCTTCAACACAAAACTCTGCACAAGTGTATTTGAGAGCAGGTGAAAATCTTCAGCTGCACAGTTGCTGAAACATACTCAGGTTTTTCGGTACCTTGGGTTTGCTGGTGCACACTAGTGTCAGGTTTTGTACGTGGGAACATACAGAGTGAAGTTTTTTTTTACATGTCTGTTTGTAGAGTATTTTCCTCAATAAATATTGGCCATGTGTGTTACTCATGCGATAAATCCAATGGAGGTTATCAGTGTCACGCCCTCTGCCCTGCCCGCTACCCCACCTGACTCCATAATCACCTGCTCCTTGTTTCCCCTAGCAGGATATAAAACCTGTGTATCCCAACAAGCCGGTGTGAAGTATTGCCTGTGTTTCCACTGTGCATACTGAGCAACCTTCTTGACTGCCTATTCTGTTCCCGACCCTCACCTGACTACGACCACTGATCTAGCCTTATCCTTGCCTGCAATACTCTGTCTTTTGGATCTGACCCTTGCCTGTTTGCTGACCACAACTTTGGAACGTCCCCTTCCAATAAACGCCCTTTGCCAACTTGTGCCTGCACATGTCTGCTTCCTGCCAATGGCGTCACAATCAGCACCTTCACCACTAACATGTCTTTGTACTGAAGATCAATTTTGCCCTTGGGGGTGAAAAAGTTTCAGGTCTAGTTGTTACTAGATCTCTAGGGAGCAGAAGAGCTGGCCTGAGAGCCAGCAGAACTGTAGACAGCGAGGAGCAGATCTGGTGATCATCAACAGTTGGGAGGAGTAAGTGAGGAGAGAAACAGGAGAAAATGGACCACATGATGCTCTGTTTCACAATCTGAGTAGGTGATGAAATTAAGGACACTGTACTGTTGTTTTTTCCTACAAAGGTTTATGAAGTGAATGAGATGTGATATTTTGTACAGATGAACAGATCGTCAGTTTAATGTGGCTGTGATGGGTCTTCACGATTTCATCAACAAAGTTGACAAGACTGTGGATCGGGCTGACAGACAGAACAGGGGGTCCTGGAAATGGGTGGATGGCTCAGAACTGACTGCAAGTTACGAGAACAAACCTGAATGTCCCACTCAAAAGGAGAGGAGCTGCTGGTTAAGAAACATGATTTAGTTCACAATTTTACAAAGTGGGGAAAAGGGAAGATATCTAAAGAGCAACATTCTACTGAGGGGAAGAGATGAATTGAATCTTTCAGTGACGAGGAACAGAGGATTTTTTTTTCAGCATAGCAACAGAGACAAGGCAATACTGATGATTTCATCAACTTTTCTAGATAGATATGTGGGGAAAAACAGGGTATGATGTTAAGCAGACAAGAGTGGAAAAGCACACAAGGTGCAGCTGCTTTCCCAGTTAAAAAGGACAAAACAAAGGTGTGTACTTTGGAAGCCCTGAGAAAGAGGGAGTTTGGTATTAGAACAACACAATTTGGAAGAGATGCCAAGACCAGCCTTTAAGATCTTAGTTTGAGAATTTGTACATTTAAATTGCTAATGCAATTACTGCAAGCCCAGTCCCAGATGCCCCATGTCTAGTCACTCCTTGAACCGAACAGAACCTGAGTGACATATTTGGAGGTAAAACTTGAGATTGACCACAACCAGCAGTAGTTTGTAGTAGGAAATTGGGCACAGTTATTTCTGGAAGCTTTGGTTGAAAAAATAAATTTAAAAATGCACCATAGCTATGGAGACAGGTACCTGCTTAGCTTCTGGTGACTATATCTATGTCCTATGATTTCAGGTTCTGGATGCGTGGAGAACCCAACAATGCTGATGGAAAGGAGTGCTGTGCAAAGAACAGGCCAAAATACAATCTACTGTTGGCTTGGAATGACATAGAATGCAAAGACCATTGGTACTGGGTGTGTGAGAGCAGGTCTCAGAGGGTCCTGAATCAAACATCACAGAAGTAAAATGGAACTGATCAGATAAGTTTTTAAAATAAACAAAAAAAAAATCTGTTAGTATCAACCCATCACTTCAATGTGACACATAATTTAATACTGGAGACAATACCTATTCTGTTGCTATTCCTTAAACACTTCAGTTTACTGCTCTTTATTAGGCACATACATTGTAAGCACCTTGTCTTTACAAAGGTAACTAACAGCTGCCAAAGTACTTGATAAGCGACTTACTGAAGAATCAGCACCATGCAGGAACCACATCCGAACACCTTAACCAGGTCTGAGGACTGAGGGACCGATCCAAGCACACAAACAACGTGGTGTCCGTGTACTGGGCCAGCTTTACAACCTCCCCATCACTTCCCAGCAGGTGAAGCCCGTCAATTCTGGGATGAGCGCGAACAGCGGCCACCAGTGGCTTGATGTAGAGAGCGTGAAGGAGTGGGGAGAGCGGACAGCCCTGCCTCACTCTGCTAAGCTGGGGCACCCAGCCACTGAGGGAGCTGTTAATGGTGGCATGGCTACCTACCTCCGGGCAGAGCGTTTGCACCCACTCCAAGAACTTAGGGCCAAAACCCATCCTCCTCAAGGTGTTAAACAAGAAGTGGTGGGTGACTCGATGAAATGCCTCCTCCTGGTCCAGGCTGATCAAAGCTAAAGAGACCTTTTGGTTTTCTGCCCAAGCGATCACGTCCCGAACCAGGTGCAAGTTCCAGACCGCTGATCGCCCGGGAACTCCACAGGTTTGATCCCTGTGGACCAACTAGGTCATTACCTGCTTCAGGCATTTGGTGAAAAACTTCACGATGATCTTCACGTCTATGCAGAGCATCGTAAAGGGGTCTCCAGTTGACAAGATCGGCTTTATTGCCTTTCTTGTATAATAGGGAGAGCACCTCGGTCCTTATACTTCTAGTAAGTATGCCTCGACTGAGCACCTCCTCAGCTACATGCAAAAACACCGGCCCTAAGACGTCCCAAAAGGTAGAATAAAATTCCACCAACAGGCCGTCTAGGCCGGGAACCTTACGCCAGTTCATTTTACCAAGCAGTTCGATCAGCTCACTCAAAGCAATGGGACTTTCCAGGCTACCAAGGCCATTCTGGGGGAGACGAGATGACACCTTATCTGAAAAGCTCCTTTCTAACACCGGATCAGTTTCCCTAACTTTAAAAAGGTTTTTATAAAAACAAGATGCAACCCCTAACATCCGGACTGTATCAGTGAAGGGTTCCCCTTCTGCAGGGAGGTAAAACCCCTCTTACATTTCAAATCCTTCACTTTGTTAAAAAAGTTGAAGGTACACTTGTCATTCTCCTCAACCTCTCTCACTCTGGCACTAAACAAAAAGGCCCTGGCCTGCTGCTCATGCAGCTGCCTCAAAATGACCTTTATCTCCACGGCCCTTTCGTAATCAAAAACTCCTCTGTTGTTATGGCAGGCATAAAGCCCATAGAGCTCCTCCTTGAGCCCAGTGATGCGACGGCACAAAATGGCCTTGTGGACGTAAAAATTAACGGTGAGGGCCTTGGCCTTAGCCCCCTTAGGGTTAGGGTTAGGATAAAGCTTAGGGTTAGAGGTCCTGTCACGGGCAGGAGAGTAAGAGGAAAAACAAAATGGGACTCAGAGGGTTAGGCTTAGAGGGACAGATCAGGTTTACTTCTGTTAAACTTGTATCACACGCAGGATTTAGGTTCACACCAGGAACTGTAGTCTTAGATCAGGCAAATATTTACATTGTTGTCCACACAACCTGAAGTTCTTGACAGTGTGATGACCATAAACAAGCTGCGCACTGCGTAGAGACCAGGTCTACAGAGCCTGATCCCCATAAGATCTGGAACAACATGCCACATGACAGCGAGCTGCAACAGATCTGTGAGAATGGTTGGCAGCTAATGGACAATAAACTCACTGCTTCTCATAAATGCAACACTTCTCTGAATTGCATCCAGATATAGTAGCAAACGGGTGTAATTTACACTGCAAAATATATAAATGGAGAAATTAAATATTTGTTATTTTGCACTCTATTTACTAATTTAGATTTACTGTTAGGTTTCAACAAACTGTTAGTGGACAGTTCACTCGTGAAAGTTCTAGTGTATAAAATAAATTGAAAATATTCATAAGTAAACTTAGTCGTGTGTGTGGACTGGCTTGAAGAAGACAGTTACTTTAAATATGACAAATTTGCACAGTGAAAACAAATGATCCTGGTTTGGGCTCACTGTACTTAAAGTGAATGGAAACAGCTCAAATTCTTATGTTCAAGGCACTGAATAGCAATAAGAAAACATTTATGTTTGTATCAACAGCAAGGAACTCTTTCACAGCACAGTTCTCAGAAACAGTTGTGGTTCTTTCCTTTTTCACGTGTTGCCGCTTCCTCTTCTACATATTACAGTGAAAGCTGATGCTGCAAACAAAGTTAGTGAAACAGTTAAGCAGCAGATGTATAAGTGTACGGACTCTTCTGAGGGCTACAGGCACATCATAGAATTCAATAAGAATTCCAGGAGCTTCAGTGGTGTTGCACTCATGACTCCATTAATGAAAGTGAACAGTATTTACTGTACAAGAAATGATGAGAATGTTTATGTTAACAAAGTCGACTTAAATGACACTTCGAACACAAAGGTGGACCAAACACCTAGGAGGAGCTCAGTAACTCAACCCCCAGGTAAGAACACATACTGACACTCAACTGCATCTGCATCAAAACCGACTTTTATTCAGTAAATTAGTCCCTTATATTTTAATATATTCGTTTTTTTTTAAACAGCTGATCAAAGAAGTAAAAATGTTGATATTTAAAATAAAAAAAATTTAGCGATGATTTATGACATCAAATTTAGATTTACTGATAGCAGAAGCTCTTCTTCAAAGTAATTTACAGTGCAAAAAAGTGTGTTTCCATAAAGGCTACCATTTGGTTCTTGAAACACAATCAGTTTGTCAAATTTTATGGCTTTTGCTAGTGATTTTTGGCTGCATAAAATATGGTCTGACAGGAGATAAAAATGTGATTAATGTGTGTTCAAAGCTGGAGGCTTCCAAGTCCTGGTTGGAAAGGGACTCCGCATCTCCAAAGTACAGAAGGATGTTATTCCTCCATGTTAGAGCCAAAACTGAGAACCTGCAGACTTTCAGGTTGTAGTTACTTTGGAGAAAAAAGCATTTGCTAAACAAATAAAGATAAATGTAAAGAATGTTGAACCATTTTTACCTTCATCATTCTCATATGCTACAGATTTTCCTCAGAGCTGCTTCCTCTTTTTGCAGAGCATTTTAAACAGAACACAGTAATGCTTTCAGTTTTGGATAGTGGGCAGGTGAGGATTTGCGTTGTAAATTGTGTGCAGGGTACGGGACGCTGAAACATGTTTTGTCATCTTGTAAGGTTAGTTTGTCGCAGGGACGGTACACGTGGAGACATAATCAGGTGCTGCGTTCTTTGGCGGCGGTGATTGAGAGGAAGCGGCTGGAAGTTAACTTTATGCCGGCTGCGGGTAGGATTAAGGAAATTGCATTTGTTTGCGAGAGCCAGGGGAAGTGCAAAAGGCAGCGAAGGGTTGAAGTAGGTAGGTGCTTAGGAGTGAGGGATTGGAAGCTAGAGATAGACGTGGGGAGGACGGCAGGTACCGCGCTGTGTTGCGGTGACTGCATTAAGACCGGATATGGTGTTGTACTCGGAGGCTAGGCGAATAGTGTATTTCATAGAGTTGACGGTGCCGTTTGAGGATGACGTGGAGGTAGCGTATGAGAGGAAGAGATTGAGATATGATGAACTAGTGGCTGAGGCTCGTGGCCGAGGGTGGCAGGCATATGTTAAACCGGTAGAGGTAGGTGCCAGAGGCTTTGTGGCAAGAACTGTTACTGCTCTGTTGAGTGAGTTGGGAATTAGAGGACGTGGGTTAACGGAAGTGGTAAAGGAATTGTCACAGGTAGCTGAGAGGGGTCCTCAGTGGCTATGGTTGAGGAGAGCGCAACTAGAATGGGGGAAGGTGAGGTAGTATAGTTAGGGCGGGACCTTTCACCTAGTAAGCTTGGAGGGGGGTGGGTCTGGGACGCCAGGCCGCACTGCTGAGCCATCCGGAGGTGTCGTGGGCCTAAGTCAGCGAAACGCCGATGAAGGATGGTGCCTACCTGATGACCCCGGTGAAGAGCTTACAAGGTGGTGTATTAGGGGAGGAGGGGGGTAGATAGGTAGGGTGTTAGATGGGTATGGTAGGGCTCTATGCTACATCCCAGGCTGCAGGATATCTGTCAATTTATCCTGTATATTTGTAATTAATTTCACATAAATGCAACAAGCTGTCCTGGGTCTATTTTCATGCATCTTTCTTTTTATATGTTGACAATTTAAGTTTCTTATTTTAATTTCTCCCTGGATTAGTTTGGTGGTGTAGGTATGAATCTCTCTAAGCAAACAGTCCTACTGAAGCTGCAACAGATGAATATCGAAATTTGCTTTGTCCTCCACAAAGAAAAAGTCATCCTGCTTCTCTCCCTTGTTGTTTCCACACAGGAGCTGAGTCGACAGGGGGTCATTGCTACAGACGGGTATCAGTGTGTCTGGGGCTGCTGTGTGTCCTCCTATTCACAGCCCTCATAGTGGTCACTGCTCACTGTGAGTCTGTTACTCCCACATCACCACTGTTTTACTTTACCTGAGTGAGTTTGCTGACTGTATATCAATATCACTGTTATTGCATACATCTGACTATTGATTGCTTTTCAGTAGATCATTGTTCTGTTCTCCTGCCCCTGCAGATATAGCATTTACTTATGAAGCTGAAGTCCTTAAAGCTGATAGAGACCATCTATGGATCAACTACAGTTTGCTGGTGTCACAGAGCGATCATCTGATGGTGGAGAGAGAGGCGCTGCAGTCCAATTACAGCTCAGTGGTGTCAGAGAGAGACCAGCTGACAGTAGAGAGAGATCAGCTACTGAGGAACTACAGTCACTGCACAGCCGTAAACAAAAACTTAACAGGTGAGTAATTGCGTGGTTGTGTAATTCTTAGAACTATCTGTGTTCTTCCATATTTGTTAATAAAGATCTAAATGTTTCGGAGAAAACCAGAATGTAAGTGACATCTCTAACACTTCTGCTCCTGCAGAAAGTCTGAAAGTCTGTCCTCAGGGGTGGAGGCAGCTCAACTCAATGCTTTACTACATCTCTACTGAGAAGAAAAGCTGGGCCAGCAGTAGGCAGCACTGTAGACAGAGAGGAGGAGATCTGGTGATCATCAGCAGCCAAGAGGAACAGGTGAGGAACACACAGAGAAAGAAGTGAATAGTTATCAAACAAATATGTTTAAAACATTACCTTGGTTACATTAAGTAACAAACAGAACAGGAAAGGAAGAGTCAGTGTGAATCAGAAGGTACTGTTAGAAGTAAACAGGAAACAAAATAATGTCTATTCTCTGTATAGCATGAAAATGGCAGTTGAGTCTCATCACGTTGAAGTTTTGATGGCTAACTGGGAGGAAACAAATATGTTTCAGTCATGTCGTGAATTTAGGGTTATTCAACACTTATCCTAGTTGGTGTCGCTGAGGTCCAGAGTCTGTCCTGGACACTCTTGATGGCATGTCTCTCCTTCACAGGATGGAATAGAAAACAAAATCAATCGATTTGATTGTTTCACCAAAGCGAATGTTGTAATTTTATTTCCAGGGTCTTACTTATCTAATTTGATTCTTTCTGAACCTTCAGAACTTTATTTCGAAACTAAATGGTGAATTCTGGATTGGCCTGAGTGACACCGACAAGGAGGGAACCTGGAAATGGGTGGATGGCACAACAGTGACGAAGAGAAATGGGTAAGAGCTCAATAAACACTGTTGCAGAAAGACAGGAAGGGGAAAGTGTCAGTGAGCACTGCTGTGTTGGACCCCCAGCTGAGATCAGGGCTCTTCACCGCTGTCTACAATACTGGATACTCAATCCTTAGTGTTAACAAGAGTTGTCAGGTCATCTATACACATATGTTATCACTCCTGTCTTCTTGTCCACAGATACTGGATGGAAAAACAGCCTGATGACTATAATAAGATGGAGGACTGCGCTGTTACCTTTTGTACTGGTGTGGTCTCCCAGAAGACATGGAATGACATTCCATGCCACAGTACAAAGTTCTTTATCTGTGAGAAAAAGGCCTTATCGTCATTTTAGGTCCAAACCTTTGGTCAGCTGTGCTTCAGAAATCAGGCAGTGAGTAACATACATTAGCTGTGAAACCCACAGATCTGAGCCAACGTGAAGATTGTTTGTCCAAGCCTTGGGTTTTTAAGGGTGGATTTTCTGAATGCTAGAGAAAGGTGATCTGCTTGATTATTGAAGTAAAATCTGCATATATAAAACAAACTGTATATGACTTTGCAGTATAAACTAAATAACTGATGAAATATAGGCAACACAGATTGAGAACAATACCTGCCAGTGCAAACATAGATCTGAATGAGTAAATCTGTGAATATGTGAATATATGATATACATGATAGACCAGGGGATCGAATATCAAGACAGAGCTCAGAACTTCCTCCACAGGTGGGGATTCAAACACAGATACAACTGTTTACTGTTACTGGCTTCTCACCAAGCAAGTTAAAAATAAAACACATTGGGTAGGAGTGTTAAACCACCTTTATTCAATTTGCTTCCATGGTGTGCACAGCCTGCACAGCCTGTGTGTTGTGTTGGTGATGGTAACAACATCAGTATGAAGACACCAGCTGTCACTTGAAAGTACGGACAAGATGACTTCGCTTTGCATTCAACAGTTTTAAATTGGTGTTAATATCCATGCAGCTCCTGGTTATGAAAAAGCTTGGAACCTCTGTGTCATGTTTCTAAATGCCTATTGATTGCTTATCCAAACTCAGGACAGCGGTGCTCCAGAGCCTCCAGTAGGTGGTCTGGCGTCTTGCTGGTGCTCCACAGCTCTTGGACTTTGGGGTTGGGTGGAGGTTTTAATTCGGCTCAGTCTGTGTGCAATTTACAGGTTTCCCCAGCGCACAGTGTTTGACCCTAACTTAATATATGTGGTTATCAGTGCTGAGTAAGAAGAGCATTTTAATAATAGAAGAATGATATATGTTTTACCGCTTTAAAGCAATTTGCAATAAATAGCATGTTAAGAATCTCAACAATAGAACAGGATAAAACATCAAAATAAAGACAGCAGTGTGTTAGTTTCCTGGTTCTTACAAAAGGGCAAAAACACAAAGCTTCTGTATTTATTTAAATTTTAATATTAATTTTTCTAGGCTGGAAAGAGGGTTTCTGGGGATAGTGGAATCAGAACAAACAGTAGGCAGGGACTGTGTGTGTGTGTTTGACTATAGAAAATCTAAGTTAGGGTGAACACTACTTGTGTGCCAAATTTGAAGTTTGTAGCTTGAAAAACAAAATTGTGTAGAAAGAACAAATAAACAGGCAGAGATTGAACTCTACAGATACTGATGTTGGAGTTCAGGGTGACTAAGCACAAATTTGTATTATTGTGACACACACCTCAAGACTCCCTTCCTGAACACTGATGTAGATGCCTGCGACATTATAGAATTTGTTCATTGCACATGTAAAGTATTGTGTAAATGTTATGTAATATCTGTTCCTGTTTCTTCACTTATTATGTCACTTTAATGAACACTTTTGTCACTCAGTAATTGCAACTTACCACCAGTTACTGAAAAAACCCTGGCGGAAGAAGGTTCCCCCCTCACCAAGACAGAAGGTGTGAAAATGCATGAAACTGACACTGAGCACAAAGTCGCTGAAGTACCATGAATACTAGATGTTCCAATATAAAAACTGCATGAGCTGTTGTCAGTAACACAGACAGAGAGCAGAATTTGATGAAGATTCATTGGTGATTCCAGCAGCTTCAGACTCGTGGTCTCAGCAATGAAAGCGACCAATATAGTATAGTATACACAGATCTGTATGATTTTGAGTAAATTCTTCCCTGTATGTGGCTCTGATTCTACAGCACATCCTCTTTTACATACTAGTCATGTGACCAACATGTGTTTAAGCAAATTAGAGTTTTATTTTACCAGTTCTATAGATATGAGTTGCTCATGATGTTCATATGTGCAAATAAAACAGGAAAGGAAACCAGCCAAGGACCAGTCTGAGCTCCAAAATTTCTCATCAGTATAATATACTTTTGAAATTGCTTTTGCTTCCTTGTTTGCATTAGTGTCTTCATACATGTGTATAACTACTTTATTGTGCAGATTTAATTTAGAGAAAATCAAAACATAAGTGAGAGCTGTTTTCAGCATCAGACTGCCTTTGTACCACAGAGAAAACCTGGCTTCAGGGGTGGAATAATTTCAAATGAAGTCAGAATAATAATAAAAAGTGTGCGTAGCCCACTGACTTCTTTAAATATCAGTCACTATACTTGTTTTCCAGCTGTATGTCACCTATTGATGTTTAGGGGTACCTTTACTGCAACTGTGAGAACTGTGAGATGATTCCCATCACCTATAAAACAGGAAAAATACAGATCCTAATTTCCATGGCACTAAATGCAGCACTAACAAAACACAAGATTTTATTTATTTCCCAACAAGCTTCGCTGAGCCCTTTCAAAGCATTGGGGGTGGAAATTCCCCAGCAGGGCCCACCCAACTTTCCATTCCGGTCTGGTACTGGAGTTGCACAACGGCGTTAATTAATGGATTTCAATGTTTTGACTAATACAGCTTTTCAAAATATGACTGGAACATGTGTAATGGTCTGAAATCTTGTAAAGGAACTGACAGTCTCAAGAGCATTATATGTCTTCCTCTTAGGCCACTGACAGTGTATGTAAAAGCAATAACATTACATTCCCGTGACATGGTTTATGCTACACACTGCCGCAAAATATGCATAATCCTGCTTGTACTTGTCCTGTTAAAAGTTCATCCATCTAATCGCTCAGATAACACCTCTTCTGAAGCCTAATCTGATGGCCTTCACGATTGTTTATCTTCACTGTTCCTCTTTATATTTCAATTTCCTCTTTCAGCGATTACTGCAAATACGGACAAAACTCTCACACTGGGTACAAGGGTTACGAAACACCACAAGTAGTAGACGTATAAACAGTAATATTATACAGGCTCTCAGTGGTGCAGATGAAGAGCAGAAGCTGATAAACACTCACGGGTGACTTCCAAGGTTTCAGTGATTTCAGAGTCATGGCTTCAGGAATGAAGATCAACAGTATTTACCACAGATACATGGAAGAGACCATTTATGATGATACAGGCATCTCAAATGAAATTTCAGATAAGACAGTGGGTCAAATACTACGGAAAAGTTCTGGAACTCAATCCACAGGTAATTTGTTCTTAAATTCATGTTCATTTTACCACAATGGGGTAATGCCTCTAAGCTGGCTAAGCAGTAACTGAAACCTGATGGATGGGTGGACAGTCATTCTTACTGGTAATTCACAGAAAAATAGAGCTCATATCTTGTCCTTTTGGAGGTGTTTTTTTTTTACAGAGATGTGGTCTGCCACACAACACTTTCAAAGGCACAAAGGAAACAGTGATGAAGGGTTTGCAGAGTATCTACATTTAAAGTGTTCAGTGCCTAAGGAGATGCAGATCACAGCCTCCATCCACTATGGGCAGGACAGATGGAGAAGAGCAACTGTTTTCAGGGTTCACATGTTCAGAACATGTACCTGTTGGGCAAATCTGAGCTCTGGTGATTCTGTGTATGTTAAAATAATCTCATAAGGTATACTCTGTGAACAGTTTAGTAATCTTACAGTTTAAGAGTGGGTTAAATTAAGTTAAAATGAGCATAACTCACCACACAGTTTTTGAATGCCTGGGTTATTTGTTTGCTGACCTCAGAAATGTGTATACACACTGCAAAATAGACAAATGAGCTCCAAAGTTGCGGTGAGAATCTTGAGATTGTTATCTATTGTGTCTTTTTATTGAGATGGGATCAGAGGTTGGCAACCTGAATAATTTCTTAGTTTTCAGCAAAGATCTGGTTTTCTGTCTTGTTTCATCCTTCACTGCTGCTCCCATGCTGTTCCTAGGCAGGGTCCTCAACCTTTTGGTTGCATTGAAAGGAAATACTACATAGTCTTTTAAGGAGGTGATAAAGATAGAATGTGATCACTATATTTGAACTTTGCTTTGGAGAAAAACATCAGCTGAATGAATAAACACCAGTGTAAGTGTAGAACCGCTTTAGCCCTAATCATTTAATCATTCAAACATATTCACAGTAGGGCTGCTTCCTGTTTTTAAAGACATTTCAAAATACAGAATAAAAATATGCTCAATGACCAATTAAAAAGAAAGGTGACAAACTGCTGCAGGTCTATTTTTCAGGCCTCTTCTTATTAAAAAATTTCAGTTTCATCTTTTGCTTGCTGGTGTATTAGATATACAGGTGTTGGGGTTGTGTGTGAAACCCCCCCTCCTTCTAGCCCTCTAATGTCAACCAGTCCTGCAGAAACTTCAACAGACAAATAACAGAACTCTGTTATTCAGAAAGAAAAAGTTATCTTGCTTCTCCTCATGTCGTTTCCACACAGGACTTCAGTCTACAGGGGCTCAGTGCTACAGGCGGGTGTCAGTGTGTCTGGGGCTGTTGTGTGTCCTCCTGCTCACAGCCCTCATAGCGCTCACTGTTCACTGTGTTTACGGTGAGTCTGGTACTTGCCTGGTTTGTTTATGTCACACACAACTCATCCTCAGCTACTTACAAGCGATGGATCAATGGGTTTTTATGTTAGTCAGAGCTTTGTTCTCCTACCCTTGTAGGTACAGGAGTTGCTCGTGATGTTGTTCTCAAAACTGAGAATGACCAGCTGTGGATAAACTACAGTTCACTGGTATCAGAGAGAGACCAACTACAGCAGAGTTATGCCACTTTAGCAAGTAAGTATTCATGCTAACATTTTGAAACATCTAAAGTTTTTACAAGCATCCCTAAGTAGTTGCATATTGGTGTATAAAAAGGTAATAAAAATATTTGAGAGAAAACTTGGAAAAAAGCCCAGAAAATTAAATGCTTTTTCTTGCATGAAATGGTTGTGGTATTGCAGGACAATTCTGCCCTCAGGGCTGGAATAGCTTCAGTTCCAGGTGTTACTACATCTCCACTATTAGCAAGAGCTGGACCGACAGTCAACAGGACTGTAAACAGAGAGGAGCAGATCTGGTGATCATCAACAGCAAAGAGGAACAGGTGAGGGACAAAAACATAACAGTGAATGCTTTAGGTCAAAACTGGATGAAAAAATAAAGTGTCTGTCAACCAGAAGGTACCAATACAGCCAAGAAATGCTGTGAATGGTGGAAGGGATGGAGGTGTTGTGGGAGGGTGAGCAGCAGTTTTGTGGATTCAACCAAAATGGAGAATAACAAAATATCTTGGTTATTCTTTCCCACACTTTAGGCATTTATTAGTGTGTTCAAATGGGCTTTCTGGATTGGCCTAAGTGACCAAGAGAAAGAAGGAACCTGGAAATGGGTGGATGGCACAACCCTGTCAGAGGGAGAAGGGTAAGAACTCAATATGAAAGATATGGTTTAGTGGTGCTGCAGAGATCTAGTTGGTGTCAGATCTCATAACTGCTGTTTCTAAAATAGACAGACTGGGCAGATCTCATGGTAAACTGCTGCAGAAAGACTGGATAAGAGCTCATGCAGTAGTGCTATGTGAAACCCTAGCAGAGATGACTGATCCTCATTGGTGCCCACAGCACTGATCACGTTATGCTGTGCAGATATGAGGTCCAGAACAGTAATACTGTCAGGTCATTTTTGCCAGATCACTTATTAGAACTGTCTTGCTGTACACAGAAACTGGAATAATAAACAACCTGATGACTATAATGGAGATGAGGACTGCACTGAATCCAGAAGCATCAAAGGAAATCCTCAGAAGACATGGAATGACCTTCCATGTAGCAGGAAACAGGCGTGGATCTGTGAAAAAGAAGGAGAGTTTTTAACTTAAATCGACATTTATTAGTACAAGCTGCCCAACGGGGGGGGGGGGGGGGG